>JAPZPB010000591.1:11062-21598 GCA_037952635.1 Bryoglossum gracile | reverse complement strand
TCTACAAGAATGACCTCTTCTACAAGAATGACCTCTTCTATAAGAATGACCTCTTAGCCGAGAATGACCCCTCCTCCGAGAATGACCTCTATTATAAGAATAACCCCACCGCCAAGAATGACCTCTTCTACAAGAATGACCCCACCGCCAAGAATGACCCCTCAGCCGAGAATGACCTCTCCCCCATAAATGACCCCTCCGTCAAGAATGACCTATCCGTCTCAACCTCTCCTACTCGTCGGTACCCCGAGCCCGGCTTATACCAATTGACTAAAACGCAATATCGACCTTAAAATATATTTTAATGGTCTCAATTCCATGTCCATCCACTCCCTCGTATAGACTAAATACATATTAACTAATATCCTTAAGTCTATTAGTGGTAATCACTCCATTAATTGCGCAGATACCTGCTAGAGATTACCGAACCTTACTTCGCATGCAGATATATTATTCGAGGAAACAGATAATGAGGAGATGATAGATATTGATTAACTTTATTAGATAATACGGGTATGGTTTATGCTATCTCAAGTGCGCATTTAAAACATGTGGATATCGATAATTTCCCCCACCCTAATACTTATTAATACAATGCTCAACCCTCCAACCTGTGTAGCTATTCGACTGACGTTCCAAGTCTTCTAGCCTTGGCTTGCATAGTGCGTTCCAAGTCTCTCTTGCTTGGACGCTTCCTGCTACGTTCTTGTGCAGCCTTCTCGGCAGTCCACTGTGGGTTAAACTTGCATCGTTGTTGATGGACAGTGCGCTTATGTGTACTCCAATGACGAAACTTGCAGGTATCTTCAGATTGGGGATACATGAGGGCAAACTTGCAGGGGGCATCGAAAGCTTCGAGGGGTTGCGGCGAGTCTTTTGGATAGCGTCTTGATTCGTCGCGGGTCAAAATCCGATCTGTGCGGGTGGCATAGAACTCGACGAATGCATGAGCTGTAGAAAATGGTTTCGTTTCCGTTACAGCATCCTGAGCTTCAAGGAGTATCAAGGATTGCTCGTTGAGTTCAAAATCGGCTTGAATTTGATCGAAATTGCGGCCTGTCTCATTCTCGGAATAGTTTGTGTGTGGGTTTGTGGGAACTTCATATTGAGCGCCACGAGGAGTGGTGTGGGCAATATTGAGCGTAGGATTGTCCATGGCAATGAGTGTGGGGTCAATATTGGCTAGTGGCGAATCAGTTGGTGTTGTATGGAGCAATGGTAGGGTCGAGTTGAAATGTAGATCATTCACATCGCGATCTTTGAGGGCTGGTTAAGTATAAGTAAAGGAGAATATAGTTGAATATATGGTAAGGTTAACTTACGATAGAGAGAAGGATTTTTTTTTTGACTTCTTAGCTGCAGCTCTTCGTGTGCGGCAAGCTTCTCGCGGTGTATATTCTCTGAGGCTTTTTGACGAAGCCATCTTGGGGCGGCTTTCTGATTAGCTGCTGTAAACTCGGGATGTTTTTCAATCCAATGGCTAATCTCGTGCTTAGATAGAGTGTGTTTTCTATAAGGCTCAAGTACTACACCCGGAATAGCGGAAAAGTGGTGCTTGAGGGACTTGGAAGTCTGGTCGATTCTAGCATTGAAATGGTCAATGCCCATAGCGCCAGCGTATTGTTTTGTGAGTTTGATTTGGCCCGAGGTATGGTTGAGAGTGGAACCGACCGCAAGATTTGGGGCTGTAAGGACAGTATTAGGGAGATCAGTATTATCGGAAGCTACACCGCTCCGAATGCCATGAGAGGTGGTAATTGCTGCGGTGCCAATTGTAGCGAGACCACCTTTGATAAAGCGATTTTGGATACTTGCAAGTGCAGGTGCTCCAGCGATTAAGCTACCCCAACGGCCATCTTGCTTCATTATGACTGGAGAGTCAAGGGTCTCTGTCTTCCACTTGAGATATCCATCGGCAGATTGTGATGCTTGATATAATATATCTGAAAGTGTATTATATGCGAAAGCGTTATTTCTGATACCATGAATGAGAATCAAGGCGATGATATTAACATGCCATTTGTGAGGTTGAAGATCTAGGGGAGGTTGGAAATACTCTTGGCGGTATTCATTGGTAAATCTATGAGGGTTAGTGATAGAAAGGAACGTAATTAAAGGAGGTATATACTTCTCGTTCTTTTGGCCATTTAATGTAATTTCTAACAGAATGTGTTCAATAGTATCTCCCCCAACGAGACGCAACTTGAAGTCTCGGAACTTGATGAATGCTTCAATGCCATATACTTTCAAGATATCCCCTGTGCGAGTTCCAGTAGCCACTTGAAGTATTATGCAGAGAATTCGCTGTATTGTTGGCGTCCAAGAGCGAACACCGAAGAAATTAGCTTCTGCGAGTATAGCTTCTATCATCATTGTAATCTGATAGCAGTGCAAAGAAAAGGCAGACATCCGATTGCCTTTAGTATTACTAATTTCGTTGCGGGAAAGCATCAAGTTAAGTTCTGAACTTAGCTTGGCCTCGTCGTGCGCAGTCCACTTCCACTCCGCATAGTTAAGGGACAATGCCAGATTGAGGTTATAGACAAGTTTTTGTAGTGTCTCAACGGAAATTAAACCTGTCGAATTTCGGGCTTTGAGCTTGGTAGGAAGTATGCTAACTAGTCGGCGAACATGTTGGGCTTGAGGGACTGTCTTTAGGCTATTACGAGTCAATAAATGAAAGATATTAAAGGTGAGAGACTTACTCTTGCTTCAAGGTATTTGTATAAAATACCTTCCATCGGGTCCAGGTCCGATCATGTTCGCCTTGGGTATTGGGGTTTTGCCGGATAACTGAACTAATGCTTTTCTCGAATCTATTAGATTCACGGCGGTCTTCCTTAGCTGAGGCGTGGAGAGCTTCGATACTTTTAGACGCTATATTGGCAGGGATTATATGTGCTGCCGCGAATTCCTGGTCATTGTCCGAGTCGTACGAGTCGTATTCTTCCAGGTTTTGGGACATAGTATAGGTAGATGGCCCGTAAGCTGAGAAGGCGTAAACAAATACAAACACAAACAAGCACAGGAGGTATGAAGGTGGATTTGTACGCTGTCCTATTGCTCCCGGCCAGATTTGTGTTTGTGAAGGAAAGGTGAGGGGAATCAAAAGAGGGAAATGCATTGTGGGGTGTAAAAAATATTATGGGAGAAGGTGCAGGTCGCCTGGGGGTAGCACGGTGCCTTCCATATAGAGAAGTCATCACGATACAGAATTCCATCATCCTTTATACTTTTGCTATTCGAAATAAAGGTGTAAAGAAGTGGGAATGGGCCGAGAACCTCTTGCGGCATATCATATATCAGTAGTAAACGAAAATATAAATTCATTTTACTAAGATAGACAAATCGAGATCCTGCGGCATTGATATTTGGCAAGCAAAGCTGGAAACTGCTGGTGCCAAGGAACGCGACATGGTGAGAGCAGTACGAAGTGCACACAACGACTCAACGACAACGAGGCTCAGCGATCCGCAGCCAAGCACGGTCTCGGTCTTATCTCCAGGTCTTGGATCAGCTGGTCTGCGTTCGTTTGCTGCGAGATTCTCCAGATGAGAGCGAGCCATCGAGGCAATCTGTTTCAGCGCCGTCTCTAAAACTTCACCCATGCTGCCGGGATCTCGAATTGCGCTTTCATCCCCACCTCCCTTCCTTCGTACGGTATGTATCGTCGACCTCCATCCGCATCGAATCTTCCATCATCTCGCCGTCGTCTTGATGTGAAATGCAGAGCAAGATATTTGAACAGGTGAGTGAACACCGTCACTTATTAATAGGCATGGCTCCATCTCCACCAGTGTCCGGAAAGCCAAGTGTCAAGCAAACAATCAAGCAACTAATCACTATTTTGCACGCTAATTCTTGACAACGTCTATGGACAGCGTCCAATATCTGGGGGTAATACTGCTAGCTTAACTTAATTATCTTTGAGAATCCTTCGTGGGTTATATATACATTCCTTTTCGTGAAGTCCGCGTATAAAAGCGTGCCAATGACTATAGCTGCAAATCTCTTGTCCATGCTGGGGATACATAATGGCAAACCTGCAAGGCACAGAAAAGGCATCGTGCGGTTGGGCAGAGTTTATTGAATACTCTGCCGATTCGCGACGACTTAAAATTCTATCGATACGGGTAGCGTAAGACTGGATAAAATCAAATGCCGTTGCAAAGGGACTAGTTGATATTGCAATATCTTGGGCTTCGTCGAGTAGTAACTCTGACTCTTCAAAGCCGAGAACTTGCTGGATAGAGGATAGGTTCCTAGCAAGTTCTGGATCATTACTTGAAGTAGTCGTGGTGTGATCTAAAAATGCGTAAGTAGGGTAAAATATTGTAAAGAGATTGACTTACGATGATGAGAAGAATCTAGTTCTGGGCCTTGGCGCTGTAGCTCTGCTTCTTCAAGATTTTCCCGCTGGATCATATTTGAAGCCTTTTGCCGCAGCCATTCTTGGGAAATATTGATGTTTGCTTCGGCGAATTCGGGGTGATTTGCGATCCATTGTGTGATTTCTACTGGGGAAATCTTGTGAACTCGGAATGGTTCGAGAACGATATTAGGCATTGGCGAAAACTGGTGTTTTAAGGACTGAGAAGGGTGATTTAGTCGTGCATCGAAGTGATCAATGCCCATTGCATAAATATAATGCTTAAAAGTTTTGCCTCCACCAGTAAACGATTCGCTATGGTTAAGAGTCGAGCCTACTGCTAGGCTTGGACCTTTAAGCATATCATTAGGTAGATCAGTATTATCAGAGGCAACACCGCTGCGTATGCCGTGGGAGGTAGTGAGAGCTGATATGCCAGCTGAGGCTAAGCCATGTTTCAAAGCCTGATTTTGCGCGGTGCTTAGGGCAGCTATAGGGAGTAGACCTCTACCCCCTCGTATTATCTGCATAATAGCAGGTAATGCTAGGGCTTCTGTCTTCCACTTGAGATATCCATCGGCAGATTCAGAAGCTTGATATAATATCTCTGATAACGTATTATATTCAAAAGCATTATTTCTGATACCATGAATAAGAATCAATGCAATAATGTTGACAGGCCATTTATCAGGGCGATTGTCTTGGATGGACTGGAAGTATTCTTGCCGATATTCGTTTGTAAACCTATAAAGATTAATAACAGGAAATAATTAAGAGGGAAGTGTATACTTCTCGTTCTTCTGGCCATGGAGAGTGATTTCAAGTACAATATGTTCAATGGTATGTCCACCGACAAGACGCAATCTGAAGTCTCGGAATTTGATAAAAGCCTCGATGCCTTGGCATTGTGCTTTTAGCATATCTCCTGAGCGGGTGCCGGTAGCTGCTTGGAGAATTACACCAAGAATTCGTTGTAATGTAACGGTCCAAGAGCAAACTCCAAAGAAATTAGCATTTGCAAGCATAGCTTCCACTATCAGTTTTATATGATGGCAATGCAAGGAAAAGGCAGACATCCTGGTGCCTTTCGTATCAGTGATATCCTTGCGTATTAACATCAAGTTAAGCTGAGACTTCCATCGCGCGGTGTCATGCCTAGTAATCGACCAGTCCACATATCTGGCTTTTAAGAGAGTCCCAAGGTCCGTATATAATTTTTCGATTGTGTTTTTAGTGAGATGGTACGAAGGATTCTTAGGGCGTAACTTTAATGGAAGCCTCGAAATGAATCTGCGGACATGTTGACCTTGAGGAGTTGCTTTTAGGCTATTTTTAATATTAATAAAGAAAGGCGAAGGTGAGGTTGATGGCTTACTCTTGCCTCAGAGTCTTAGTGTAGAAGACTTCCCAACGAGCCCAGATTCGATCGTATATTATTTGGGTATTGGGATTTCGCCGGATTACACCGGCAGAGCCGATACTACTCTCGAATCTGTTGGATTCACGGCGGTCTTCCTTGGCTGAGGCTTGGAGAGCTTTAACACTCGTGGAGGCTGAGTCGGGAGCGGCGATTGGATGTGCTGCCTCGAAGTCTTGGCCATCCTCTGTAGACATAACGAACGGGGCGTTGGTTGAATCTCAAATAGACAGGGGAATATGACTGATGGGACAGTGTCCAAAGACGCAATGGTTGCATAACGTAGAACGAGGTCCTCGCTGTGTGGAATTAAGTGTCCTGATTAGTTAGCTCACGTGATACCCACGCAACCGTATCGAGGACATCACTCCTCGATTTGATGGCTGGGGCCTGCCATGGGTTGCGAGAGCGGCAGCGGCAGATTCAGCATCCTGCAGAGCCTTCTTGCGCTTCATGAATTCAGCGAAATTCCTCGACGAAGAACAATACTGGTGGGATTGGCCTTTCTTAAAATTCTCCGTCATCATTAGTAAAACAGCCCGAGGGTTATTATTCTATAAAGGATTGCTAGCTCAGCGAGTCTATTTTGCCTTCGTACTATATATTTAAACACACAGTTTGGCCTCTTCCCGACGGCTACGGAGCTCCTGCCTCGCCTTGTCCTTGTTCAAGCTCCCCTCTACTCGCGCAGAAGCCTCTTTGATTCTGCCACGCAATCTATTCACTTCAGCGATTCTTGCTTCTACTGCACTACCCTTGGCATAAAAGACCCAAGCAAATACTTCCGGATTCTTATTTCCTTGTCTGCAGTGGCGCCCCAGACCCTGAGCCATCACATTGGCCCGATAGTCCGGCTCCAAGAACATGCAAGAGATAGCTTCGGCCAAAGTCAGACCTACAGCAAAGGCACTGCTTGTCGCAATAATATACCGGGCTGATATCTGCTGACTTAGATCTTTGTCGAGGTTCGGTTTGAATCTTGCCAGCTCCTCGGTAATCTTCTTCGCGGTCATAGTTTTGTTGATAAAGATCAAGTCATCCCGTGGCAATTTGCGAATGTACTTCATATACTATATAAATATAGTTAGCGTTTAACTCGGATAGCAGAGGGCGATTTGATACCACCTACAAGGTAAATAAGGTATGCGCCAACGTAAAAGTAGGACGCGAATATGTGACGAGTTGGCTTGCCCTCTGCATCAAGCCTGAATTCAAACTCCTCGAGCAGCTGCTCCAGTTGCTTTATCTTACCAGATGAACCAATAATAGTCTTGAGATTAGCATAGTAAGGATCCGAATCAGTCTCTGGTAACCATTGCTTGACACCAAAGCTCTCCCATGTGCGCGTATGCTTGAGCCACTCTGTTTCTGTAAACCTGAGACGCGAACCATTCTCATCTGTCAAGTCCATTAACCCAGGAAAGGACGCAAATAACCGGTCTTGGTAATACGCATTAGGCAGATCCTGCTTGAGTGGTACATAATTGACCAAGGAGCCGTGATGCCTATCCCGATATGCCCGTTGTCTCCTCTTCTCCTTCTGCACAAAGGCCTTCTTCTCTTGCTCGTGAGCCTGCTCGCACTTGAGATTCCATTTTTCTCCGTTGTCGCAGTGGAATTCTCGGTAGAAGGATTTTGGGACGATAACAGGAGGTTGGCCAAGGAAGCTGCTAGTAGTAGTAAATCGTACCATAAGACTTTCGAGCAGCGGTGCAAATTCCTTAATCATCTTGTTTGATATTTGTGCAAAATCACCCGATGGATTCTTGGAAGTACAGTGCTTGTTCCATCTTAGGCCTAGGCTGATTGCTTCGCCATGGGCCCAAAAGCGTAGAATTGGATGGTCTGCCCACTCTGGTCGTACCATCTGCTGGGTCCAATATCCCACGTCTAGAGGGCTATTGTCGACGGCAGTTCCACTCAAGGCAGCAATACAGACCCGGTAGACTCTGCTGCCCCCTTTCTCCATCACCCCAATAGGTTTTTGGAGTTCTTGAACCAGTGCAAAGACCTTGATTGAGGTAGATGTCTCGAGCCGCTCCAAGTGGCATTCGTCCCGGATGAGTATAGAAATAGTTGCGGTGATAAATCTATCGGTTTTGAAGGATTGTTTCTTTGCTGGCTTTTTTCTTGTCCGACCGTTGCTGTGTACCACTATACTCTCTGGTTCGACAACTTCTTCCCACTGGTATGACTTGCGGACAACATCGAGAAACTTGTTTTCGAAAGAGTGAGACGTTGAGAGCACGATAACCCTACTATTTCGAAGCACTGGGGCGAATATTGAGGCCTTTCTACGACCCTGTACGTCATATTGAGGAGTTTCGTGGCCTCTGATATCCTCCATGTCGTCTTCTGATATTCTTGAACCCGTGCCATGTGCTCTCACAAGTTTCATGGCATTCCTTGTTGTCTGTCGCGGGAAACACTTCTCGGCTTCGTAGGTCCAGACGTCAAGAAGACCAAGAGGGACTATGGCAACGCTCACTCCCAGCTTCTTCTTAATAAAATGGGTAGGGCTGTCAGGATGGCAAGGACAGTCGAATCCGTATTTCTTAAGGACGTCCTTATTTTGTGGGCACTCTCGTTGGGTTTCGTTAAGAATAGGGTGAGCAGTATTGTAATGATCTTTAGGGGACATCTGAATATCGACCCACATTGTGTTGACGAGATGTTGAATTAGACAAATAGCGAGTGACATCGTAGTCTTCCCAATACCCATTATGTGGCCAAGGAATACTGATTGCTCAATGCCGTGAAACATCTTGCACGCCCAGTATACACCATGCGCCTGTACAGGCAGTAGCTTTCTCCCAAAGTATGGGACCGCAACGATGAAAGTTGGCTCTATAAGCCTAGGCTCGTGGTGAAAAAGGCGACAGACATTAACCCATATCTCCGGAGAGAGATGCATACACTCTACATTGTCCAGTTGCTGCTGCATCCTAATAATATTAATTTAGCCATATAATAGAGTTGTAGGAGAGGCAGTACATACTTAGTAACAGTCTTTTGATGAAGACTCTCGATATATTCCGCCATGCGCACACCGAAGTCCTCGTCACTCTCGTCCTCTTCTTGTACCGGAATACTCGAAATCTCCTTATCTTCGGCACCATTCAAAAGGGTTTGTATGTCGAACTCCGTCCCCTTAGGAAACCTAGGACCTACCACGGGTAGTTCACTAGATTTAGAAGAAGAGCGAATAGTACGAGGGGTTTCGGCTAGCGATGGTGGTGGTAGCGTTGATTTGGAGGGAGGATTTTGGATTGTCTTTGGAGCTGAAGCTGGAGGAAGTATAGGCGGCAATGTAAGATTAGGGTGAGGTGAATGAGAAGGTAGCGATGGTGTGGGCTTTACTCCAGTAGACGGACTTGTCAAAGAATGACGACTAGAGGCGGTAGAAGGCTGCTTTGGACCTGAGAGGTTAGGGGCGCGACGACTAGGCTTCCAATTTGGCTCGTCTTTAGGGATAGGATTCCAGAGGTGAAGCGTGAGTGTAGGTGGGTGTGTAAGCACGCGAGAGGTATTATGTAATACGCTCAAGGCGTTCTGGAAGGCTGGGGCTGAGGCGATCTTATAGTACTCAGGGGGAAGTCCGCTCATTGGGGAATCGACTGCGATTCCAAGTTCAAAGTCTTGAGAAGGCAGACGTAACTTAAAGTCATTCTGTATAAAGTCACAAAGCTTCTGCCAGGAGAAATGACTAGCGCGAAGCTTCGTAGACTCTAAGCGGTAAAACCTGTCTTCGAGCAGTAATGTGATTGGGATATCCTCCGTTTGTTGAGGGGGATCCGAAAGACCTTGATTCCTGCCATCGCGAAGCTCAACCCTAATAAAGTAGGAGTGAACTGCCACTAATGGACGCCCAGCTGCTGCATGAGGAAGGAATGACATACTCGGCCCTGGAGGCAAAGGGGGGGCATCTATATATCAATTAGGCAGTGTGCTAGATGAGGAAGGGTATCTGATTCAAAGACTTACCGTTCATCTCGTCATCAAGCGGATATGAACGAGAGGGCTTAGCCATTGTTAATATGGAATCGAAAGATGTGGGATTTCAAATAACAAGTGTGGATGTGAAGCGCGACGAAGTATTGTTCGCAAGCTGAATGTATGTATGTCTAATGTTATTCGTAAGAGGCAGAAAGTGGGGTGTATTGAATCGAGAGGTGTGTAGAAAGCAACTTCAAAGATTGATCAAGCAGTATGTATAGATGCGCGCATCTAGGAGAGGGCTTTTGGTGATGTCTTGTAAAGCGGGTTAGTAGACGACAGTCTCGAGGGAATAAGGTAAGAGGGGTGAAGGGGAAGCTTGATGTAATGAGGCAAGTCTTGATATGCAGGTGTGAAGAGATACCTCGGAAGGTGGAAAAGGTCAAGGGCATGTGAGGAATACCTGCTATTCTAAAGTGAGGGCATTTTAAGAGGATGACCTTAAAATAGGGTGAGGTCGTTGGAGAAAGGCCTTATTGAGCAAAGGAGAGCGAGTTTGGTAAGTCTAGTAAGGCGCAGTTAGCGGAAGATAGCCTTGAGGGAGTAAGGTAAGGAAGTAGAGGGAAGCTTGAGGTGATGAGGCAGGTCTTGATGTGTAAGGTAATGAGGGAAGTGGGAAGATATAAAAGCCGAAGTGTATTTGAGGGATAACTCATGTGCTCGAGTGAGTATTGATTGAAGGGGACGACTATAAAATAGAGTGAGGTCGTTGGAGAAAGACCTCTTTGAGGAAAGGAGAGGGCGTTTTAAAGAG
>JAPZPB010000591.1:0-10962 GCA_037952635.1 Bryoglossum gracile | reverse complement strand
TGAAGTAGGGTAAGATTGTTAGAGGAAGACCTCTTTGGGGAATGGAGAGGGCGTTTGAAATCTGATGACGTCGAAGTAAAGTGAGGTCGTTGGAGAAAGACCTCTTTGAGGAAAGGAGAGGGCGTTTTAAAGAGAATGACCTTGAAGTAGGGTAAGATTGTTAGAGGAAGACCTCTTTGGGGAATGGAGAGGGCGTTCAAATGGCTAAGCGGGGCCTATCATCGATCGCCGCCACCATACACATCCTTGCCAGGCGGCAAACAACTTATTCAAGCAAACAACCTCTTCGATCTGCCTCACAAACCTTTCTTTAGACCAACGCTATTGAAATCGAGTCTCCCTGTCATACTACGAGTGTCCTGCCTCTACCTCAATCTAGGGCATTTACTGAATACCTCTATACTGTACAAAAACACGGACTGGCAGTCGTACTGATCGATACATCACTCTCCCATCTCAACATCACCTTACAACTCTCGTGACTACTACAACTCCACGTCTTCACATATTCTAAACCCTACCTCTGCCGCTTATTATAAATGGCTTCAGGTATGAATTTCTACCCTGTACTTTGCCCAAAAGCAGACAATATTAATATCGCGGTAGATCAAGCAAGGGTTGGAACATGGCCTGCGTTCTGGGATCCATGGCCAACAGAAGATGATGAGGGTGGAACTGCAGCCAAAACATGGCTTTCTACACCTCGAAACCTGAACTTTGATCCTTGGAAGTTTGCTAAGGTTGGCGAGAAAACCCCATGGGTGGATTTCGAGACGGCTCTCTATACTATCACTGACCTCCTCGAATGGCAATTCAGAGACGACTCGCGCCAAGCATTTTACGAGAAGTGGGATAGAAAAAAGGAGTTCAAGTCTATTAAATCAGAAGATGACATAACTCGCATGGCGCCCAGACTGATTGAGTTGGTGAAAGCTCGATTGACAACTGTGTGGAAGGACTCGAATGAGGCACAGAACTGGATTAACAACGCGATGGAATGCTATACTAGGAGACTTATGGCATTGTGGAAGAAGGAAGTACGCAAGCAGAAGAGAGATGGCAAGCAAAAGGGAGATGATAGGCTCGAAGGGATGTTCAAAAAGCACGGGAACTTGAAGGTAGAGGAGAGCTCGGAAGATCCAGATGAGAACAAGTCTACGACCTCGAATTCTACTATACCTACCTCGGTACCGACGGCTTCACCCAAGAAAGCGATACGGTCGAAAGCAAATACACAATCAAGTGATGGAGGAAATGCAGTTTCTAAGAAGCGGCGGACAGGATGGGAGACGAAGAAATCGGTGTCTTTCGTGTTGGATCAAGATCTGGACGAAATTCCCCAACAACGGGAGGGGCGTCACTTGATATTCCAAACTATTATTGTACAACACGATCTTAGTGACAACGAGGTGGAGAAGTTGCAAGTTCCTGCGTATGTCCTTGTGGGGGTTGCTGCTGTGATAAATTCTGCGCTGGACCTGGCGAATATTGAGGATATACGCTGGGAGCACTTGAGTTGGGACAAATTCATGACTGTGCTGGAGGCGATGCATGAGGGGTATGGTGAGCTGGGTATGCAATTCTACTACAATGTTAAAGGAGAGGTAAAGGAGGAGAAGTTGATTTAGAATGATTTTAGCTTTCAAGCTGCAATGGGGGTTCTGAATGCGCAAGCGCGATCTGAAGGTAAAAATACAGTACTGATGAAGATGCGCCGCAAAGAAGAAGTACTAGAGAGTGTTTAGGGCAGAGAAGGTCAAGGAACTAGATAGCACTGGCTTTGTGTGTGGTATGAGGGGATATAAGATAGCACTGGCTTTGTGAGCAGTAGGAGAGCTATAGGCCCACCTAGTTAAATGGCCTGGCGATAAGTCTCAGTGAAAAAATTGCTCTGTTCCAAAATATCTTTACCTTTCTTCGAAATGACTTAGATACTTGCAGAATGGCCTCAGCCAATAATACTCGGATGTCCTAAGGTAAGTATAGCGGGCCAACAATGACGTGGATTGAAATAAGGGAAAAGGGGCCAGGTACTAGACAAACGCTTGAAAAGACCGAACTACTTGCAGAATGGCTTCAGCTAATGATACTCAGATGTCCTAAAGTAAGGATAGCGGGGTAACATGGATGTGAATTGAAATAAGGGAAAAATAAGTCAGGTAGTATAAAATCCCTTGGAATAATACGTAAGCTTATCTTGAGGAATGCATCGAAATGTGGTTTGTTCATTATGAGTGCTTATGAGCCATACGAGTTAGCTGCTCAAGAGAGCTATCCTCCGCAACCAGCCTTAGACTCTGTAAAAACAACGTAGGCGCCTTGAGCTAGCATAAAACATAGCCCATATTATCTAGCAAAGTTAATTAATATCCATCATCTCCTCATTATCTGTTTCCTCGGATGTTGAATCTCCATCTTTACCGCTGTCTATCTCGTCATCTTCAGAATCGGAATAATCAGACTGATCCGAGTCCGAATTATAAACCTGTGCCAGGAATGAACCGGGCACAGGCTCCTTGAGCAACTTCTTATCTTCTTCCGTCATTTTCTCCTCTACGCCTTCCATTGCGTCTTCATCGTCTTCGCTCTTGTCGTCATCCTCCCATTCCTCAGCGTCCTCATCATCATCAGTGTCTCCACCGTACTCTCGTCCCTAGTAGCATGAGAGTCTGTAGAATCAAACTTGATAATAATAATAAGCTTACCTCCTGATCCTTCTTGGCTTTTTTCAACAATTTATCTGTGAACTGCTCCCAGCGCTGGGCAGAATTCCGAGTACGAGCGACGGCCTCGGCCTCAGCCTTGGCCCAATCTGATGCTGTCATATGTTGTGACGCTGACTCGCGGGGTTTTATATTGGTGCCAGCTTGTATTGCTGGGAGTTGGACGTTGTCTGGGGGTGAAGATCCACTAGCTGCAGCAGCAGATGAAGCCGAGTCTGCCATCTTGCTATTGAATTGCGTATTCGTGATCTTTGGCAATGGTTGATGTTTCTTCAAGTGATGTTGATTAAGTTCGTGTCGATTTCGTAAAAGTCGAGAGACTAGCCCGTGTATGCCACTGCTACTTTTTTGTAAGGTGAAATTGAAGGTGATTACCACCCTCCTTGACTATATCAGTGCTAGTACAAACATCCCTCTCCCCTAACACTACCCCGTTACCCTTTCAAACTTCGAGAGATGCACCGGCTTCACTATTCAATCTCGTCCAATTCACGACGCTGAAGACCCGATTAGCAGAAACGCACGCTCTCTAATAGTATCTGATACTGCTCCACCACCCGGTGTATTATAAGAGATTCTTCTTCACTTTCAACAACAATATCTTAAGTGTGATTCAAAGGTTACCACTGTATAATCTTCTATATTAGAACACTCAGCTTCATTCCCAGCACCCACTATACCTGCATATCGCAGCGGGCAGATATGACGCCTTCCAAACCACCAGCCATTGACCCTGCCACAGGTTTATCTTATATTCAGGGAGTCAATTCTATATAATCGGTTATCGATGACTTAGGTCGACTTGCGCAAACGATCTCCCAAAATCGTGAAGTTTATGTCTATAGCAAGGACATGCTTCTCAACGCTCACGTTGTCGGTGAGGGCTTCATCGATGACCCAAAACGCCCCAACGGCGGGGAGGAGGAGAAGGAAGCAGGCATCGAATCGTCTCTATTCGTTGGTGGCGATGATAGCGACGATGTTCTTCCGCGTGGGGATTTAGCATATGTCGACGAGGGTATTCCAAAAGAAGAAAAAGATCTGATTGAGGACGTCGAGGTGTCTTAAGAAGAAGAAGAAGAAATCATCACATGGCTAAATGGCCTTGGTGAACAAATCGTAAGTCACCTCTGTATGGACGCTGCCAAATATTCCCCCGCCTTATTACTCACATACCGGTAGACCAGCCTCCATGAGACACCTACAGGCCCAGTAACATGCCCATATCTCGCGATTGAGCCCATGGCATACCAGTACACTGCTCTTGCAAAGATTGAGCACAAACGACAAACGCTAGCAAAAGCTATTATTCTTGCAGATCCCATGGGTCTCGGAAAGACCTTGCTAGCAATAATGGCCGTCGTTAAGGCGAAGGATGATGCTAGACGCTTTTCACTCGTGGTTATAACGTCAAGCTACGTGAACTAGTGGAAATCAGAATTTGACAAATTCTTTCTCCTAGTCCGTTCTCTCCTATGACTTCTAAATCTATATTCTAACCCTCTCCTGCTAGGACACCGTCCGAGTTACTGTGCTCCGCGACCCCAACACGCCACTATTAGAACTTCTCAAGTATGATGTGGTTCTTGTCTTATACCCATTCGTTATGAGCTAATACCGAAAGCTCATTAACTATATTAACAAAGTTGCCGTGTTCAAGGAAGATGGCATTGATAGACATCTCGAACGCCCAAACCTGTCTATCTTCTCAGATATCCTCTATTTATAAGAGGGTGTGAAGTGTCCGTATATCGTTCTGGACGAGGTCACCGCTTTCAAGAACTCGCGCTCGGTAACTTTTGCTGCCATTAACATGTTACGAGAGTTAGGGGATACTTGTATCATGCTCACTGGTAGCCCTGTGGATAATACATGGATGGATCTTTTTGCATACCTCCAATTAGTATCAGGTTACAACATCACAAGTAGGCGCGCAATGCTCTCTATCTTTGCCACGAAAGATGCAGCCGGCAAACCTCGACCTCCCAAGGGCAATCACTTCCGAAGACTACTACAACTGCTCAACAGTTTTATCGTCCGCCGTCCTAAGATATGTATTAGTCTCCCGACTCTTCATGAACAGACTGTCGCCTTCGAATTAAATCCCTATGAAGAGGCATAATCAGATGAATTTTTCCAGAAATACATGAAAATTGTTAGCATGAAATCGAAAGACAACGCTCTACCAGGCATGGACAAGTTACAACCATGGAAGCATTTCACTAAGGCTATGCAATTTGCGTGCTATCCTTCCATGGTTGCTATTATGCATTTTGTTCGGAACCCAGTCCCAGACATGAATAACGAGCCTTTTGCCGATATTCTTTACAATGCAAATGACATCGAAAAATGGTTGGCTTAGAGAGAACATCTAAAGCAAGATAGGAACTGGAAGTCGTTATGCATTACGGCATTAATTGACGTATTTAACGAGCGCAGAGATCTTGATCTAGCATGCTCTATGATAATCTTCGATGATAGTGTTTACTTTTTAGACATTGTCTAAATTGCTTTCTCGAAAATGCATGATCTTATCGATTGCCTACGGTACGACGGTCGTGAACTACCGGAGAAGCGGACGGCTATCCTGGAAGACTTTGAGCAGGCTGCTGGTCTAAAGGTTTTATTACTCTCAAGAGGTGCTGGAGGGGTCGGTCTGAACATCACCGCAGCTAATGTGGTAATTTTATGCGCCCCGTGGTGGAAGTCCGAGTGGGAGAAGCAGGCCATTAAACGTGCTCATCGCCCTGGGCAAACCAGAGAAGTATTCGCTATTAGAATAAAGGCCGATAACTGCGGGGTGGAAGAATATAAAGCGCGGGTACGTGATAGAAAAGACAAGCATAATTCCCGGATTATTACATATATCATAAGGGAAGACGGGGTTATACCGAAGGTCTGGGACGATCTTGAAGATTAGCTATAAGACGTCACAGGCAGCACTAAATAATAAATAAAGTTTTGAGGTTTTTTAAATCAAGAGTCCTGCTAAAGCTCTTCAAAGTCATCCTCCTCAAAGTCATCCTCCTCAAAGTCATCCTCCTCAAAGTCATCATCCTCAAAGTCATGCTCATACACTGCCTCCTATTCTTGTAGATCCTTCATATCATCATCATCCTTATCCTCTTCTCCTTGCAGGTCCTCCATATCTTCCTCCTCATCCTCTCCCCCAACTAGATCCTCCATATTTTCACCCTCATCCTCTCCCCCAATTAGATCCTCCATATCGCCGTCGGCATCCAGATAATACTGATGTCGTGGTAGTCCAGCTAGTCGTTCGCTCCTGCGCACCATTGGCAGCAAACCTGTGAGGATATTGTGAGTCACAACTACGCGCATTGTTCCATATCTAATATATAGTATATACCGGTTGTAAGGTTGTTGTCCCGATCTGGCTCTTCCATTTCCTGTATAGTGGGCGTAAAGTCTGGATCCATGAGTTTCACCGCAGCCTTGATCGCCATTTCCAAGTCCGTATCTGTATGTAACTTATTACATAGGATAGCATATATAGCTTGCAATGCTTCGATTTGATCAGCTCTCAGTCCAGGAATTGGCTCAGGCTTCTCCAATTGTGATAGTGGGCTTGTAATTAGAGTAACCAAATCATCCTTCAACTCCTTCTTAGGTTCATTTCCATGCTTTGCACCCCGAACGCCGCGCGTCTTTGGTAATCCAAGAGCTTGTTGAACCGTATAGACACTCGCTGCAAAGTTGATAATGGTGGAGTCTTTTAGGTCTTTGAGATCTTCCATAGTGTTGTATTGGACGGTGTCTAATATTAAGTAAGTATAGAATTCATAGAGCAAATATATAGTTTCTTACTGGAATCTTACTTTCTAGTATATGCCGCTTTGTAATGATTAGGTTGTAATTGAAGTTGTGATCGGTGGTAGTGGTGTAGAAAAATTCACTGCTCGAGTTCAAGGCTGAAGTCGCTAGAATTAGTTGTGTAAAACAAATTCACCTCTCGAGATCGAAGCCGAAGTCGCTAGTACTAGTTGTGTTAAAAAAAATTCACTGGTCGAGTTCGAAGCTGAAGTCGCTAGTACTACAATTCTCAGCTATTCAGCATAAGTACGCTGTCTTCAGAAGAAGCAAGAAGAAATCTGCTTTCCTATACCTGCGTCTATATTCTTTACCTTAGAGCACATTGGCGCTGCCACCTGGATATCAAAATGGATAGCAAGATAGTAAATATACCTACTAGTCTACCTATAGATGAATAGTACTTACTTATCTGAGCAGGGATATCTAATAAAGCGGCGCAAAATTCAAGTCACATCCTCTATCCCTGCAGAAATCCGCAATGCCCTATACGAATTCGCCGCGCTTCCAGATGGCGTCGAGCCAGAAGAGCGAATATTCATAAACATCACTGGAGATACAACTATTGCGTCTTTGGACACTGTCCAATCCTTTTTCTTGGATACAATCAGCGAAGGTGGCAAGAGTACGCTTTTTGCAAAAGAAATTGTGCAGGTGACTGAGATCACGGAGGAGGTTCTCTCACTTGTAATGCCTAAGATCTTATTCAAGTTCGATACTCCATACGCCCTTCAAATATTCGCTGAGACCTTTGCGGCCCATCTCAGTGTCTGCAAATTTGTCCCAGAGCTTCACATCGAGTTGGATTTCGCAACGAACTTGAGCGAGGACGACCGCCATGATTTGGGTATCTGGGCCGAATGCAAGCTACCCTATGGTCGAGATATCAATATGCATGACCACGTCGAAAAATGGATGGGCGCGATCCAGCTTCTGCCTAAAACCACGTACGTTCACCTTGTCTTCTCCGCGATATGGAGAGACTTCCGCGAGCTTCGTGGCCTCTCTAAGGATTGTGGCATTTCGAAGTATAGAGTGACCTTCCAGTTTCCGACGCCATCTATTCAACCCCAAGAATACAGCTTTCTTAAAGCCCAAACTATGGCGGCGGTGAAAGACTTAGATGTTTCTGAACAGGCTAGGATTAGTGATGCTAAGAGAGCTGAGCTTGTCAAGTTTGGGTGCAGAGGCTTCAATGGTATTAGACAGCGTGCAAATGTTTAGAAGTATATGGAAAGCACATGGAGGCTATGACGAACAATGGGAGCAGGTATCTACGGCAAATTAGTCCTGCTAGGGGAGCAGTGATTTGGGCGGACTGCCTGATGGTTGGCAACACTTTTCGCCAGGGTTATGCATCTAGATCAATAACAGCACAATACTTGCTCTTGATAATAAGGGATAATGTTATAGTGATATATTAACATGGTTTAGATGTTTTCCTTTTGTATTCTATTCGAGTCGAAGATGGAGCTCTTAACTTCTGCCCTCCGCCAAGTATATTTATGCCTTGGTTTCTCCTCCGTAATAAGTAGCTCTAGTTAAAACGCTAAGCATCTACCCTTTCGACGGAAATACTAAGAGCTTTATCGATTAGATCGATGCAAGCCTTGATATAACTAACGCTATTGCTATTAGCAGTTGATAATTGCTCTATATGGATAGCAAACACTTGCTCCTCTAGGCATTTCAAAGCAGTCTTATCTACACAATTCCCAATCTTTACTATTAAATCATGAATTGAAGCATGATTTGTGATCCCACTATGCTGTTCCCGAAGTGCCGCTGCTTGTGCTTTAAAGTACTGGACTATCTCATTTAGAGCAATGCGAAGTCCTGAAAGCAAGGGGGTAAGATCGGCTAGTTTATCGTTTATCTTAGACACTATCCGTGTAGTAGTGATCTCTTGTATCTCGTCTGCAACCCCAATGTCATGAATAATAGCCCTTACTATATCATCTAGCCTCTTAGATGCCTAACTAGCTATAGCACGGTCGTGTCCCTAGCGAAGGAAGGCTGCAAAACTCTGGTATGGAAGCTTACCTCCAAGTCTAGTGCGACGAAGAGCAGCATATAATGCAATAATAAGTGCCGGGTTAAGTGTAGGCATAGTAGGGTATATAACTTATATATATGTTAAAAGCGATAAAATCTGATATAAGCTCTAGCATATACCTTGATAGCATTTATTGCTTTTATAGCATTATCCTCTAGTAATTTATTTTCCCAATCATAGAACCCTAAAATTCCCTCGTCGCTTGGCCTTTTGCGGAGATTAGGAAGAATGCCTTTAAGTGTTGTCTTTAATGCATTAATTGCTGAAGGTTGTTTTGTTATTGCATAGACGGAATACTGCATCATAAGGAGATTGGCAGCATTGATAGTTGGTGTGATTGTAATGAGATTGGATGGTATTAAGCTTTTACTAGCCATAGGAACTAGTGCTCGTTGAGGGGGTTTCTTGTCTCGAGCTGCATGTTTTTTGCAAGCCGCACCAATTTGAGTTCTTCGCTCCTTGGCTTTAAGACCTTCTGGAATTCCATCCCAAATCTCTTGAAAGAAGAAGATAACATTGCCTATAATGACTCGCATGTTACAAATACCGTGTAACTGGTTAATTGCAACGTAGTATTTGATGCTTGATGCTGAAATCGAATCTGTAGTCGGGATTATGGCTCTTAAGACATTATTTTCCGCTGGAAGTACTCCTCTTTTAGCACGCTCTTTATTCCTCTTCTTGCCCCTAGCTTTGCCAAAACCTTGGGTCGAGTACCGGTTAGGATCGACGGCGAGTACTAATCCGACGACTAAAAATTCCATTGTGTCGGCCCTTGACTCGATCTCTTCTTTAGTTGGGATGATAGAGATAATATTGTTGGCCGCTGGTGCATCCTCATCTGGTTTATAAGTCTTCGTAGTCTTGCTGCCTGCTATAGACTTCCGTATATATATCTTTTGAAAGCGTTGCCTTCCCGAGACCCCTATAATGATTTGCTTAAGTAGGTTGCTTTTTGCGATATCGGCTTGTCCATCTGTCACGACGCCAAAGTATTCCTCGTTGGGACGCTGTCCTAAACTGCCTTCTCTATTATCGCCTAAGGCGGCTTGAGTGGAATCGATGGACATTTCTGCGAGCGTCGGTCTTCGTTGGGTAATAGTCGGGGATCGGCTGTAGTTCCTTTTAAGATTTAGTTAGTGGGTATAAGGACGATGATAATAGAAAGCTGATAGAGTAGAGCTTAAAGGTAGTGGTGGGTTGTAGATGTTAACTTAAAGCTATCTCACCTTCTGTGTGGAAACGGTTTACAACTAGTACTAGCGACTTTAGCTTTAAACCTAAAGGTGGTGGTGGTTTGCAGATGTTGACTCAAAGGTATCTTACCTTCTGTATAGGAACGGTTCACAATTATGTTAGAGGGGTTGAAAGGCTCGTGAATCCCTCTAATAGTGGGGGAAGGGGTGGAAGATGTTAGAGGTAGAGAAAGTTAAAGGGGTGGAAGATGTTGGAGGTAGAGAAGGTTAAAGGAGTGGTATATGTTGGAGGTAGAGAAGGTTAAAGGGGTGGAATATGTTGGAGGTAGAGAAGGTTAAAGGGGTGGAATATGTTGGAGGTAGAGAAGGTTGAAGGGGTGGAGGATGTTAGAGGTAGAGAAGGTTGAAGGTGAGGTAAGGTGGAGTTAAGCGCTTCCTATAAAGTCTAAAATCCTACAATATATGGGTATGTTCTGACAGAAAGATGATAATCACATTGAATAAACGAGCAAATGCTTTTATTTTGACTACCTGAAGAAACCTAAGGGATTTCTTTACCGTGGGGCTAAATTAATAGGGAAAAAACCTTGCAAATTTTCAACTTCGATATCCTCTTAGGCGTCCACGATTTCTCTTTTCAAGCTTTTAACTAATGCTATATCCCTTTCTTGTATCGTAATACGCTTTGCATGAATTGCGCAAAGGTTAATATCTATATAAAGGTTAGTATATGGATTAGTATAAGGAAAACGAAGAAATAAAAAGCTTACCCTCAAATTTTGAGACGAGGTAATACTCGGCGGCTTCTTGTAAGGCCTCGATAGCACCTTGTGTGTAGCGAGCATCGGTCATTAAATCAGCAGTGATTTCGCGCACAAGTCGGGCAAAAGGAGCCTTCTTAATAAGAAGGTCTGTGGTGCTTTGATATTTTCGAATCTCACGGAGAGCTTTCACTATTATATATTAGCGTAGAATAAATTAATCCACGTACGAATTGAACTTACTGCCTGGCTTGAGTCGACGTCTTGGCACTATAGGAATAGGTAGATGGCTCTTTCCCTTGCCTTTTCCACCCGTTGCTTGGGCTGGCTGCTTGCGAGATGTTTGGACTGGCTGCTTGCGAGATGTTTGGACTGGCTGCTTGCGAGATGTTTGGACT
>JAPZPB010000590.1:0-21603 GCA_037952635.1 Bryoglossum gracile | reverse complement strand
TTAAGCCTCCTTATATATGCATAGAAGTAGCCTCGCTTACTAAGAGGTCTACTTTAACTATCCTCAACTCGGCCCTTACCTTAGCCAATCAGGTAACGTCCCTAAACTCTTTTACTACTCCTTTTCTAATAATATTGCTATTAATAAAAACCCTAGTCTAGATATTAATCTTATTTGCCTAGATTAAAGGACTTATAGCAGACGCATTGCCTAAAACATTAAAAGATTCTAGTATCTATAGATATCAAAATTCTACTTACTTTATTAATTAGTAAGTAGAAGATAATTAGGAAAAAGTTATGCTAATTAACTAATAAGGCTATATATAAACGAAACTTTTAGCCTTAATAGCTCCCTATCTTGCAATTAACTTATATACTTTACGCTTTTACAAATTTATAAACCAATAGTATAGTGTTAGTTACTATTTTGCCTTTTAAAGTCTAGTGATTAATAAGCTTCTAAGTATCTCTTTAATACTTATATAAACCTCGAAAAACATTACCTTATAGACTCCTAGAATAATATAAGCAAAAATGTCTATAGATGCATTAAACAACTCTATATTCTAAAGAAATATAACTAGTATATAAAAGTTTTACTAAGCATAAGTAGTTAAACCTATTCAATAAACTTTGCTTTTATAGCAAGCACTATAGAGGCTTAGACACGATTCGCCTCTACTGCTATTAAACTCTTAGGGGATCTAAGGTTTAATAGTATAGATATTAACTAGGAATATCTAGCTAATAATATAAATGCTATAAACTTTATCTTACTCCTTATAGCTATCCGCAATGCACTAGATAATTATATAGCCAAGAATGCGCCTAGTTTCTATTTTCTGCTTAGTATTATAAGTCCTGCTAGGCCTAAAATTTATAATAAGCTAGAATTAAAAGCGATAGATAAGTACTTCGATATAAAGAATCTTATAGCATACGATTATACTAGATCTTAAAGTAGCTTTATAAGTTATAACGCGAACCTCTACCCTAGCCCGTTAAATCTTAACACTACTCTATTCTCTACTTAAAAGGCTATTATAGATTATATTGCGGCTAGTATCTCTATAAGAAAAATTATAATTAGCATTCTATTATATAGCCGCTTTTTTAAAGGAACCACGGGTCTAGGCTAACCTTTCACTAGCACTAGTTTAGGAAGTTAAGAGCGTAGAGTTTAGGACTATAAAGTTCTTTCTAAAGCTAGTATAAAAGAATGTTTCGATAATAAAGTAAGGGCATTATATAGCTATAATTCTTTTACTAAGGAACTTATAAGTTATAATAGTATTATTAAAGCTATATATAAAGCTACCTTTATTAAATCTATAAAACTCAGTAAGGCTATATACTAGGAAAGCAGTGCTAATAAAACTAAGAGCTAAAGTTTAATTAAGATAATTACTAAACGCTTTATAAATCTAGACTAGAGTAAGAATTAAGTAAATTTTCTAGCGAGTTAATATAAAAACATAGTAACAAGGATGCTAGATGAGTGAAATTAAGAGTACTATATAGCATAATCTAAGTAATTTATTCTTAATATCTAAATTAAACTTAACCCACTATATACTATACTAACTTAGTAGACGCGTTTTATCTACTCTATCTTAGCATTAAGACTTTTTTTATCTTCTTATAATTTATATTAAAAAGTTTCTTTTTATAACCAAGATAATAAGTTACTTGCTTTAAGATTTAAGACTTAGCTTAGAAAAAGAAGCTACTAATAACCTCTCTACTTATTATACTTCCAAAAATAGCTTAGACAGATAACTAAACCCTTATAAAAGAGTGCTATTTTTAAAGGGCGCTATTTCTAGAAGTGCTATTTCTAGAAAAATATTATAGCGCGAGAAGATAATATAGTTAGTTATAAGATTAGTTTCTTTCGGCAAACGTAAACTCTTAATTATAGATAGTAATCGAGGGATTAGTAAAGAGTAAACCGATAGATAATATAACTATTATCTTTTAGAATACATTATATTATTTAGATTCTAATCTTTTAATATATATCTATAAAATTCTTTTAATTAATAAGTGCAAATCTATAACTAAGTTATTTCTATAATATAAGCTTAGTATAAGAGGAACCTTAGCCTAGTATAATTCGCTTTGCCTTGCTAATATTATTCCTTATAATAAACTATTAGCTTATCCCCGGGATAGATATTATAGCTATCCTTTATCCTTAGCAATATACAAGTAATGCTATTAACAACTTTATAGACCTATTCAATATTTAGCGTGTCTAAATAGTTTATATATCTTATTATACACCCTATATAGTATTACTAATACTATGCATAAGATAAGAAAAGGTGTTTTTATATTTTTTATCTTAGTAAATATAGTATTTTCCTTTGCCAAGTATTAAAATCTCTATTTAGTCTTTCTTATCTTCCTTATCTTTATTATCGCTATACTTTGCCGTAGGCTTATAAATCCTAGCGTATTCCGCTATATAATTGCTAGGTCTTAAATGCTAAAATCTAGTTAATAAAATTGTTACTATTATAGTAAACACTATAGATACTTATATTGCCTTAAAACCTTTTCTAAGCACTAAAATTTCTATATCGAAGACCTATATTAGTAAGTTAGGTTCGTATATAGCATAGCATAGATATTCGCAGCACTAAGGATTATAATCTAAGTGCTTTTCCTAATATTTATAGATTAAACTATAGCAACTTTTAATAACTCTATTTACAATATAGTTTTTGTTTTCGTTTAATAAGAATAGTTTAATATTATAAGTTAATATCTTATTAATAAAGGGGCTATAGTAGAACCTTTTACTAAGCTAAACTCTAAGAAGATCTAGGGCTATATTAATAAAGATACTAAGCTATTCTATTAGCAGTCTCTATAGCAAGTTTTAATTAGCTATTACAGTAAATATATAGCGATCTTATCGAATAAGCTTTATAAGGCCTTCGATAAACTCTCTATAATAGAATATTAGATTACGGCTAATTCGAATATCTAACGAGTACTAAGGCAAAAAGGGGGGACCTAGAGTTAGAAATACAAGGGCAGCAAGCCTAGCCTTATCCCGAAATATATAAAGCTTACTCCTAAGACGCCTTTTATATATAATTAGCAAATAGATTCATTCCTTGCAGTTATATACTATATTCTTAAAGCTATATTTCTTATTTTATAATTACTAAGCTATTAAGAATCTTTTCCTTTATATATCTCTTTTATAAAACGTTTTGCTTTTACTTCGCGTATTTTCTTAGGGTTAATCTAGAGAATAGCATTAAGGGCTACAGTTAAATTATTACTATCAACGTCCTATTTACTATATTTCTTTTATTTTAATCAAGACAGTTATGCTAAGTTAGGATTAAATATTTAACCCTTCTCTTATAAAATCTCTTATAAGAATTCGGCAAAAGCAATATAATAACTTATTATTAATAACCTTCTATAAGTATCTTTTTCTTTTATTCCTTCTATATGCTTTGCAAATTCCGCTATCTTCTCTATCCTTTCTACCGATTATATATAAGTTTTGCTAGTGCGCAAACAAATTAGTTTATTAAATTTATACTTAAAGATATTTAGCAAGCAAGCAAATATAGCGGCTTCTAAAGTATTACCGCGGATATCCCAAGCTATCTTATCTTTTAGATCTTAAGTATAGTTAGCTTATTTATCTTCTATTATTATAAGAAGAAGTGTTATAATTAACAAGATACTAGCCCTTGGCTTTAGTATAAGTAGTTAACGTATAAAAGTAGAATTAGTATTATATAGTTAAAGCAGCGCGCATATAGTCTGCCTATCGCTTATATTAAATATAGCTTGCTCTAATAACTTGCAAGAATCTATAAGGGCTAATTTATAGTTGCCTAGAATCGCGGATATAATAGTAGTAATAGTTTTTTTAGGTTTAGAAGTTCTTAGGGAAGGCATTAGTTCACTAGCTAAGGTTTTAGCACCTAGCTTAAGTTCTTTATAAATAGCCTATGCAACGATTATTAGAGATAGTTTAAGTGCTAAAATGCAAGGATCTTACTATTATATATAATATTTTCTTTCCTAACTCTTCTTTTACCTTAACAATAAAACAGTACTTCCTTTTCTCCCCTAAAGCATATTCTAGGAATAAGAAATCGTTATTATATTAATAAAGGCAGCCCCTTTTCTCTAGGCGCTTAACTAAAGAGTCTAGGATATTATTATATAGACTCGATATAAGTAATAAGTATTATAATTCCCGAGCCGCGGTAAAAGCAATCAAAGCGCAATTAGTAGTATATTAATTAAACAATTTGCTTTTAAATGCGTATTGTTAAGTATAAGAGTTGCAAGGGAAGCCAGAAAAAACCCTAGAAAAGCTAGAATATTATTTCAAGAAATATTAAATATAAATTTAAACTACTACTATTAGTGCTTTACTACTTAGGCTTTAAGTAAGAGTGCTAAAACTAGCGGCTATTATCTTTAGCAAGGAGCTACTTTAAATAGCAAGCCATATTGTATAAGTATAAACTACAAGGGAGATAAATATATATAGTATTAGCGCTAGAAATAAATAAGGTAGTCTATACTTACCAATATCCTTTTAAGCAAAAAGGGGGAAAGCCGATTTTATAACCAACTATATTATAGCTTTAAAATTAAGACTAGTCGCCTATTCTTGTCTAGCTAGAAAGGTGCTCGCTTTAGACGCTAAGTCTAAATAAAGCTAATATATATATAATATTATTACTCGACTCCGTATTCCTGCTTTCAGGCTAGTTGCATTACTAAACAGAAGTAAAGCCGCGTCTATAGCTTTCGTAATTTTCTATTAAGTTTAATATAAATAATAACTAATAAGTAGATATTAGTAGCAACTTAAACCCGCAATCTCCACTTTTGGCTATAAGTGCACTAGTTTTTCACGCTATATTTAGTTCCTAACTTTTCTTTTTATTATTTCCTATTATATATATAAACATTATGCAAGAATAAATTTAAAATACTTAAGTATATATTTCTAAGCGATTATTAAAGCGAATAGCTACCTCTTTATTAATAACCCACCCCCTTTCCGCTAGCATCAAGATATCTCCCTCTTAATAATACCGCTAAACGGGGACCCTAATGCAATTCTATCCATCGCTTAGCAACTATTTCCTTATAAAAGCTACTATATTAATATAAGCGGGCCTAGGGGAAAGCTAGCGGCGGAGTAAAATGCTAGCTAAAGGGTAATATTCTTATATATATTAAAGAGAACCTAATATTATATTCTAACGTTTATAAGGCTTTTTAATAGCACAAATATAACTAGTAAAACTATGTATAACCTAAGAGCTTTATACTCTAGCAGCTCTTGCTAAGTAGCGTTTTCTTATAATAAAGGCAAAATATAAGTCGTTATTTATATATAAAAGGGAAACTATCCTCGAGTAAGAAACCCAGGCATAGTAACTAATGTTTATAATATAAACTAAGATTATATATTTATTATTCCGAAGAACTTCTTAACTAAGCATAAGGTAATATTTGCTTAATAAGTAACTTAATCTATAACTTCGTATTATATACTTACTAGTCTAGGGTATAAATAAACGCTTCTAGAAATCGAGAGTATTATATATCTTATTCTTTAGTTAATATCTTAGGTATTAAGGGTGCAATAGAAATTATGCTTACTAGTCTACCTTTACTTATTATTAATCTTAATCTAACTCGATTAATATGCTATACTAGATAATAAACCTTTGTATTATTCCCCTAAAAGTATACTAAGGGTACGCTAATTCAGCAAGCGCCTATTATATTAAACTTAGAATATTTGCTAGCACTAGACCTAGATTATTGCAGTTTAAATAATTTAGCCCTAAGGAAATTGATTCGAAACCCTTAATAAATTAAGTGAAATAATCTTTACAACTACTAACTATACTATAAAAATAGCAAACATTGCTAATAAGGCCTCTTAATTTATTTATAGCGACTATATTTCTTACTTAAGCCTTTTACCCTAGGATTCGAAAGTATTAAAATATCGATTTCGCCTAATCTTGCTTTTAAGTTATTATTTTATGCTTTTATATTAGTATATAACTGCTCTAACTTATAAATTCTATATTTTAATTCCTTGATTTAAACTATATAAAATTAGTAAAAGAGCAGCGTAGAAAATTTCTAGCTTTATACTTATAAGTAAATAAATTTTCTCTACTAAGCTTATATATCTTGTTATTTAGTAAACGCAAATGCAGCAGAAGATAACTTGCTCTTTGCTTATTATTCTCTAGCTTAAAGTCTATTAATATATTCTAAGATAGTATAAAGATATTAAAATAATAAGTTAAATTTTATACTTATAAATTAATAATCGCATTATAATAGGTATAAGCCTAAGAAATTCCCTTAAAATACTAGCCTTACTACTAGAAGATTAATATACTATTCCTCGAAATACAGCATAGATTTCTCCGAAGTTAGTATAACTTTATATAATATCGCGAATCTTACTTTAAAGTAAAGTATATTAGCTATCTTTACTAATATACGAAGCTTATATTAAGACCTTAGTTGCTATTTAGCTTCGTAATCACCTAGAAGCTAGGTGCATAACTTACTTAGTTAATAGCGATTTCGAATTTACTCTCTAATATACTAGACACCCCTAGGTCCTAAGTACTAAATGCAAGCATATTTGTTAATATTACTTCTCGAATCTATATAAAGAGTAACTTACTCGCTCTAAGTAAGTAATAAATTATCTCTTACTTCTAAAGCTATCTTAATAAAGTTCTTTACTATTAGCATTTATTTATAAGGCATAAATAGAACTTATATAAGAAGAGTTATCTAAGGCAAGTACTTCCTTGGCTAAAAGCAGTAAACTTATCTTATATATAGATAATTTCGTGGTATAAAACTGTTATTTATAAATATAAATATATAGTTAATTTAGAGTCTAGGCTAGCAAGCACCCTTTATACCCTTTAAAGGCTTAGGCATAGGGAAGTCTGCCTTGTCTTCTTAGGGATATTTCCCTATTATCTATACCTATTATATAGCCAAAGGCTTATATATAATATAACTAAACACAAATAAGGAGTAGTTATTATCTCCCTCTTGTAATAACTGCCTTGCTCCTACCTCTTTAAATAGTAGAGTTTAAAAGGCTATTATTCAGGGTCTATACCTATCCTCTCCTTATCTTTATAGCTATTCCACTATAACCCTTGCACTTCTCTTACTTCTTGAACTATATTCGAGCACTAACGCACTAACTAATCATAAGCAATGCTCTATATTTGGACAATATCTAAGGCTGCCGAGAATTTCCTCTATATAGTCTACTTAATCCTATTTCTACCTGCTCTAGTAGATACTATTTTATTCAACCTTACTTTTGCAAGTTAACGTGACTAATAGTTCTGCCTTTAGTAGCCTTAGACGTTTAAGCGTATGCAATTTATCACGTAATAATCTATTTCTAAATATATTTTCTCTCGCCAAAATCTGCTTGCCTTAAATAAGTATATATTACTTCTAGATTCTACTTTTTTATCTTTTTAACCTTATAATCTTTTTAAAACTCTAAAATAAAATAGCTTTATCGTTTAAGCCATTTAATGTTTTTAATAGTCTTAATAATAATAATCGGAGGAGAATATATCTAGGTATTAAGGCCGCTTAACGATTAGCGGAAATAAAAGAAGCAAGCCTATTTATAAAGAATAATAAAACCTATCTAAAGCGCTCTAAAGCAAAGTGGAAATTAAATAGTAAAGAGGTAGCTACTTGCAGAAGATCTGCAAGGTTAAAAGCGCAAAAAGCATAAAATGCTAAGCGAAATTAAGAAATTCTTTATAAATAAATATATTATTATTTAGATTCTTAAAGTCTATTATAATCTATATACTAAATCTAATCAAAATCTTATAACCCTTAGTAATGCTCTTAGCATTATACTATTTTTACCTTCTTCTATATTATTAATTGCTTTAAGTATTATATCTCGAACTTTAAGGGCGGCGCTTATAATTATATTATTAATACTATTAAATTCCATACTATTTTAGTAAAGAAGAAGGATATTAGCTTTGAAATTATCTATAAAAAAGTAAATGTTATTCTTTACCTTTACTTAAATAGTGCTAAGATTAATAGGATAAAGGATTTTTGCAGTATAAGCCCTTATATATTCGGGCTATAGTTGCACTACCGGCGCTTTAAAGCTTTAACTTGCAAGGGTTCGACTAATATTCTTTAAGATATTAGTAATCTCTCTTCTTTAACGCATTATAATCTTTTCTCCGTTTTTATTATTATAGAATATCGTAGAGCTTAGTAGATTTTGGGAGGAAATGGCTAGTATCTAGAAGAACTAAAGGTTATCTAATTAATATAAAAAGGTTAGTTGCACTTACTCGCTCTCTATCTAACTCTAAATCTTAATAATAGATATTATTAATGCTAATCTTCCGCGTTTATTTAATATTAGCGATATGCTTAAGTTATCTACGTTCTTTAAGATTTTGCACTCTTTTATTAAACTTATCCTTTTCTTTTTAATAATCTCTTGCTTCCTAGATCTATTCTTATTCTGCTAAAAGCTTGCACTCTTTATATCTCTTAGAATTAATATCGCCTTTATATCTCTTATACCTATTAAGCTTATTATACTACTTAGATCTATATCCCTTATAAACTTTATACTTATTATTCTTATCGCAATCGTTATATTCTTTAAAGTCTATCCCTTTTTAAATACCACTATAATCACTTTTTATATCTTCTTTATCTTTATTATCTTCTTCATCTTCCTCTTTACTATCCTTACTATCCTTATTATCCTTATTATCCTTATCATCCTTATTATTGCTATTATCACGGCCTAGTAGAGTATTAGGCCGCTTGCTATAGGTAGTCTTACCCAAGCTTAAGCAATCTAGTAAAAGTTCCCAACTATAATAGTCTTAGCATTATTTATTTTCGTTATAATCTTTATTTATTCTATAAGATATTGCTATCTTATAAGCTACAAAATTTTCAGCTTTAACCTTAGTATCTACTATATCTAGGAAACCTTCTTCTATAACTTTAATAGTAAGTAGTATAGGAATATAATACTTCCTATTCTTAATATCATTTAATAAATAAACACTGCATATCTATTTACAACCAAGAAAGAGTGTTTACAAGTTAAGAATAATATTGGCATTAATCTGCGTATTATAACCTACTACTTAGATAGTAAATCTAGTATACTAGTTGCTTTAAACAAGGCAATTATCAGTTATAATTATTATAATTTTACCGAAATATAACGCTAGACTAAGTTATTTAGCTATTAAATAAAGGATAAAGTTAAACGGACTTCTTTCGTTAACTTTAACCTTACTAATATTAACTATACCCCTAGACGTTATTATAGAAGCCTTTATACAAAAGGTATTAAGTCTATAAAGTAGCTTTTGCGAGTTATAAAGTCCTATTGCTTCGAATTTTATTTTCTTATTCTATATGCTATTTATAATAAGTGCTAATATTAGACCTTTAAGGTTAGATCCTCCTCTATTTAGCTTATGCACTCCACCCGGCTTAGGGTTTTAGTTATAAAAATCGTGCTATATAGTTAATAAAGGAGTGGTTTCAAAGGCAAAAATATCCTTAGTATTTAAGTATAAGTATAAATTAAAAGTTCGCAGTCGTTTAGTATACAAATTATAATAGCAGGGTCAAAGAGCCTATGCTCTAGTTTATAGGAATTAGTGCATATAGTCTCGCTTAGGAAAAGGGGTAAGCTAGCACGTTTAACTCTTATAGACTCGCTTACAGCGAAAGCGTTAACGATCGACTTTATAATCTTATCTTATAAAGTAAGTATTAGAAACAATATCGTTTTTAATATAAACTAGAGGGTTTAAGATAGTAAGCAAGTTCTAAACTTAAAGAGAATAAAGTATATATATATAATACTCCTTATAGTGCTACAAAAAAGAGGTATAGAATAAGACCTTTCCGCTATTAAGTTACTACTTTTAGCTTAATTAATAATAATTATATATATAGCATAGTATTTAACGTTATAAGGGTATTTCTACTACTATACCCTCGAACTGTTTTAAAGTCGCTAAAATTAGCTTATATAGCTAAAATCGGAGCATATATAATATTCGGTATCTATAAAGTAAGTCCTTAAATAGCGCTCTAGCTATCTAGCACTACTTTTAATCCTTACTCTAGTAATAAGGAACAATTCACGATCTAGAAGCGGAAACCGGATTAAGCTGCTTAGAAACCTATAATAACCGCGTAGTTAATATGCAGAAATTTATAAGAATAATTCTATTTAAAAGTTCTTAATATTTAAATTCTTTTAATATTTTATAGTAGACAAATATTAACAATTAAACAATACCTATCAAGTACTCTAATTTCTCGACTTATCTATTATATAAAAAGAATATAGAGCAATGCTAAGAGATTGAATAATATATAGAAATCCTAATAATCCAAACTATAAATAATTCTAATAAAGGGTATAGATAAATAGACTTTATTCTTATACTATAAGAATTCGTTTAAAGCCAGGAATTTCAAAATCGAAGTAATAAATTTATATATTAATAATAGATAGTTCTAATTATATTAATAGCAACAAAATAATACTTACTAAGTATAAGCGCCTTCTAAGATTATTAATTAGGATATTAAGACTTTTAGCAATAGATTCTAGCTATGCTATAAAAGATGCAAGTGTTATAAAAGCTAGCTGCTTATCCTTATTACTATCAGGAAACAATATAACTAAAACATTTACTAAAAGTCTAAACAATCTTATAATATTCAAATCTATCTAATATCTAATGCAATATCCTCCTCTTATTAAATAATTATTATACTCCCGAAAGATGCTTATATAAATATATATATTAACTATTTCCTAGAGCTAACTATTCTTTCGAAAGGCAGATCTTTATAGGAAAATGCGCTAGAGGGTAAGTCACTATATATAAAAGGATTCAAAGAATATGCTTATTTATAATATAGTATTTCTATATATATCTTACTTATAATGCTAGCACTTTCTATAAGAAATCTTTAGTACTATCTTTTCCTTTCTCTTTAACCTAATTAGCCTACTTAATCGCTATCTAAAATTTTATATACCACTAACTCTAATAGTAAGAACAAGAGGATCTTTAGTCGAGACTATCCTAGATTAATCCTCTCTTAATAGGTTTATATCGTTATAAGAAAACGCATAACCTTTTCTATCGATCTAATATTTATATATAATACGGCTATAGTAGTTTGTTAAGGATATACCGTAATAGGAACTAGATAATAGACTTAGCTAGATATTACTACTATTAATAAAGAGTATAGACCGGTTAAATGCAGCGCAAAGACGTAGTATAATAGCCTTATAAATATTATTATCTTTAGCTAGTATCTAGAAAGGACTAGTATTGCAGCTAAAGATATTAAATGCTATAAGCTTTATATAACTGCAATTATCACTAGTATATTTAAGTACATTGCTTAAGGCATAGCATTAAATTCTACTTACTAGCATCTATATATCGATAATAAGTAGTTTTAAAGCATAGTTTAACTAAACTTAATTAATATATTTAGTTTAGTAAGATCTAAAAGCATAAGGATTTTCGTTAATATAGTTAATTAGAGCAAGTGCCCTTATAGTAGTCCCGGAATTACTAATTTAATAAAGCTTATCCTAAGGCTAACTATCCTTAATTGTTTATGCTTATAACTTATTATAAATACTTATAATAGTATTCGAAGTTAGTTCTACTATAGATTAAATAAATCTAGTTATACTAGTAAAGCTAATGCCTATAAGCAAGCTAACGAAATCGATATAGCTAATATTCGCCTAAATACCGACTAAATTATATATTAATTCTATAAACCCCTAGTTTACTTTTGCGCTTAGATCTATAGGGTTAATTGCAGAAGGTTCAATTAAGGATATTCCCCCTTTAACTAAGATAATAAAGAGCTAGAGTTCCCTTATAGCGAAATAAATATATATAGATAAGATATAGTCGGGTATATCGATTAAAAACATAAATCCTAATTCTTTTAAGGGAAGCTTAATATCTTTTATAACTTTAATAGGAGCTATAGCACCGTTTGCATCTAGTTAATAGAAAGTGCTATCTAGCTATAAAATAATAACTTTATTATTAATATCTTTTCTAATAATATAAGCATACGCACTACTTGCTAGACTATTATATAAGGATAATAAGAAATTTCTATTATTAGCACCTTTATTTAAACTATCAAGTTTAGCTAGAATCTCCTTTATAAATAGTTTTAACAAATACTTTTTTCTAAACCATTATCGATATATTCCGCCCGAAGAACGGGCACTAAGTAAGCTAGAGTCTTCTTAAGATATATTAACTAGAACTAGTTAGTTTCTTGCTATAATAATAGCCTTTCTATTTTCAGATTCTAAAGCTATACTAATTTGCTTAAACGATATAGCTATTCCGAAAAATAAAAATGCTGCGACTTTAGTTATATATATTTTAAATATCTTAAAGGAAGCTTAAGTATAGAAAACTTGAGATTAGAAGCTTAAGATTAGAAGCTTAAGATTAGAAGCTTAAGATTAGAAGCTTAAGAAGGAAAGGCAGTAGTTATTTCTTAGTAGTTATCTTCCTAAAGTGCTAGCTATTTATTAACTTATAGTATAGTCGCTAAAACTGGCCTTATCCGGCTTAAATCGGGGCAAATCTATTATTAAGAGAAACAGTTAAATTTTATTTACTATACTTGCTAATATGCAGCTATCCACGTTAATACCTTATTAATATATTATCTACCCCGGTAAAGTATATACTTCTGTAAGAACATTAAAGCTACGCAAATAGCTATTGCTATAGCAAAGCAAAAAATCGTAATATAGCTACTAAAGAACCTCCTATCCTTTATAGTAATTTCAGATAGCAAATTTCTAGCTTTAAAATATAAAACCGAGATAATAATCGTAAGTAGCATAAATAATAGTATATATATTAAACTCCCTATGCTACCTAAAACTAATTCTAGGGGTATTCCCTAAAGTATATATGCAGAGATTAGGTCCGCCCTCTAGAACGAATACTAAAGGAAAGTAACTAAAATTATAGTCGAGATAGTCCCAAGAATTAAAGGACCTTCTATAGTTTTAAAGAAGACGTATTTAAGGCTCTAGTCAAAGTAATAAAAGTTTCTAATTAAAGCAATGCTTAAAGTAGTTAATGTTTGCAATAGAATCTTGGAAAAGTCAAGAGGTAACTTGCTATAAAATATATTATTAGCGTATCTAAGGCAAAAGTATTTGCTTCTTAAGGTATAATTGCTTAGGATATCGCTCTAAGCAGTAGTAATAACGTTTAATATAGCAGTCTATACTTCGCTTGTTAAGACTTTAAGAGATAAACTTATAAAGTTAAACTAGATATTTTAGAATTAATCAACTTAAAGAAGGGATAAAGATATCTATAAATAATATAAGGACTCTTACAGTTTTCGTGTTTAGCAAACATAACGCTATAATACTATATACTATAATAAAGACGCCCTAAAAGGTGATAATAAGTAATTCTATTATAGAAAGCCAGATTTAAAACGCGATTAATATATTTAGAAAGTTATAGGGTATTATAAGAAGAGGTTAAGAATTATCTAAGATAAGTAAAGTAAGTAATAATATAAGTAATATACTCTTAGCGCATAAGCAGATTTAGGCTCCCTTTAAACTAAGGGTTAGAAAATATTTTAATATAAGCTAAACTAACTATATATATTAATGCCACACCCATTAAACAAATAACATTAAGTACCTGGCATAAATAGCATAGAAAGCCAAAACCTATACCACTTAGTTTTCGTAACTCTAGTTTCAATAACCTTCCCTAGTTTTAATAACCTTCCCCAGTTTCAATAACCACTTCGCAGTGATAAGACGCAACATTAATAAGTACTCCTCTTGCAAATACTAGAGCTCGTGTAATATTAAAAGAAAAGGTAGTGCTATCGCTCCTAGTAATAGTATAGATAATAAGGCTTATTGCAATACTAGCATCTACGGGCATAAGAACCTTTAAACTTAAATTTTCTAGAAATTTGTTTTAGGCATTAGAATCAAGTAATAACCTATTTAATCTAATAAAGCTATAAGCTAACGGAAAGTCTATAGCAACTGCTATCTTTAGTATTAAATTACTTAAAATAACTTTAGTAAGAGAATTAAAGCTATTCGGTCCTTATACTTACTAGCTTTTACTAGGTCTGCTATTTTTTCGTATTTGTAGTTAGAGTAAAGAGGAACAATAAACTTAGTTAAGACTTAAGTCCTAAGTATACCCTTACTAGAGACTTGCACTATTATTATAATATTAGGCATCTTTATATTGCATATTATAGCAATACCGAATATAATAGCTAAAGGAAATAATATAATAAATAGGATCTTTATCTTATCTATATATATAGATAGACTCTATTATTAAGCGGGCAATTAAGTTTTATATATCTCGTCTACGAAAATTAATAAATTATATTTATAACTAATATATTAATAGATAGTGGCTATTTCCTGATAAAGGCTAATTATAGCTACTATAAAGATATACACTATCTAGGAACTAAATTGCAAAACCTAAATCATAATACTTAAAGGCCGAAATCGGCTTTAAATTTAATAATTTTATATTCGACCTTTACTTCTAGCTATACTAACCTATAATAACTTAGCTAGCTTTACTTTAATTATATCTCAATAATTAAGCTCACACTAGCGAACATAAGTAAGTTACTATACAAAGTTTATTATTAAACAAGTTAACTATATTAATCTCTTTTTAATAATACTATAATAATATAGAGTAAAATTTTACTCTATAGATTTATATCTAAGGCTCGATCAAAAAACGCTAATATCGCATTATTACCTTTACCAACTCTCGGTTATATCCAGGCACCTATATAATTTAGACATCGTTTTAAGCACCTATACTATTAAGCTAATATATAAGCCTATAAAGGCTAATTGAACTAAAGAAGACGTTTTACAAGGCGCTTATATAATCAGCAGCGATATGCATACGCTAGCAGAGGTAGCCATACTAACATTAGACTATAAATTTACTATAAAAGTTAAGAAAATGCTAAAAGATTAATAAGTGCTTTTTAATATTAAAGGTAGACTTATAAATAGATTATCGAGAAGAATATAGCATATCTCTTTCTAAGAAAAGTAGCAATCGTTTAATATTTAGTAGAAGAATCTGCGCATGCGTTGACTATTATAACTAAACTATATAAAGCTAAAGCATATAGTAAAACTAACTATCTATTCCTAGAAGCCGGCTTAGTATTAAAAGCTAAAGATTTATCGCTATTAAATATAAAGCTATATACCTAGAATAGCTAATATATTATACTATTAAAAAGCGAATCTAAGATAAGTCGTTCCTTAAGCTAGAATAATAGCGATAAGTAAATCTAGACTAGGTAAAGAAAAGATATAGTATAGCCTAAGAGTTAAAGAGATTATATTATTGCTAGAAAAGCTAGTAAGATTACTAAAGCAGTTAAGATACTAGCAGATAATAGTATAAAACTATAATCTACTCGATCTAGAATAGTGCTATCTGCCTACTAGTTATTCTTGCGCCTATTTCGCGTATCCGATTTATAGTTATAGATATCGTTTACACCGAAAGTAACTTATATTAGCATTAAAAGTTACTATACTAAGGGAAGGCTTCTTACTTAGACAAGTTAGAAATAATAGCGCAATAGCAAAAAGTACCCCTAGTATAGCTTATATAGAAGCACTAGAGTGCATAAGACTTAAGAACTATATAGTAAGAGCAATTATCTAAGATAATAGACGGCTAACCTTAAAAAGAAGCTAGCATTAAGTAAGTAAAGCTATCTTAAAGGCTATTAAAATTTTAACTATTTCCTACCTATATAAGTAAAGATATTAGTAGCTTTATACTATAGTATAACTAGCTTAGCAACAAAATATAAAGTAATAATCCAGCTAACATTAAAATAAGCTAATTTCGGAGCAAAATAGACTAAAATGGACTAGTCGCCATTTATGGCCTCTTTAAGTTTTAGTAACATTATTATAATTAACATAGCAAAGACCTTTCTTTTTTTTTTTTTTTTTTTTTAGCTATTATAGTTTTTTCTATTCCTATTCTTAAATATCTATCTTACTCTTTAAAGAAACTATCTAGGCTAGCTAATTCATCGCTTTAGTTATAACTCTAGCTTATTACTATCTAGCTAAATATAGCACTACAAACTTATACTATCTATAAGCTTAAGACTACTACTAACGGAATAATAGGCTAGAATAAGGGTAAATAGAACGATAGATGCTCTTAGCTATAATAAAGGCCTGCATTATATAAGCAATTGCTTGCCGAAATAAAAGAAATCTTTGCTAGTCTTAAAAAGGTTAAGGCTATGTATATTAAAGTTAACAAGAAGCTAGCTCTACAAATATAGGATAAAGCTAAAGCGAAATCTATACCTAATAATATAAAGTAGCAAGCTCTAATTGCCCTCTACTAAACGCTGCTATACAAACATTATAACTTTCTTTTAGTATCGCAATACTTAGCTATAACCTTAAAAGTTCAAGAGCTTATATTAGAGCATAATTTACTAGCTAGACTATAGAACTATAGCGTCTATTCCTTTATCAAGATTCTATAGCAGCACTTGCTTGCATCCTTAGATTTTATACTAGTATTCCTTTATCTATCTTACTTAATAATAGCGTTATTATATAAGATAGTACCTCTATTTGCAGATATTTAGGCCTAATATCTAGGAGATATTAGTTAGTATATAATAAATCTTAAAGATAACGATAGCTAAGATAAGGAAGTATAAACTTATAATGCTCGCTACTAGTACTCTAGGGTTCCAATACTTTAGTCTTCTATATATAGTAGTAGAATAGCTACTTCTAGCTTTAATCCTTTATTCTTTATCCTCTAAAACTAATTCAATCCTTATATATATTTTATTCTACTATAGATTTATATAACTATTTTATAAGTAAAATTAGCTAAAGCTATTTAGATACTCTATCGTGTAATTTACTATTATTTTAACGCATATATCCTACCCTTAATAGTGCTTATATAAAAACAAGGTTAGCAATCCTAACTATAAATATTAAAGGACTAAAGTAATGCTAATTATACCGCTTATCGAAAGCTTCCGGGGTTAAAATAGGTATATTTAAGTTAGGAATATATATTTTAATCGCGTTATCTAATTATATTATTAGTAAATAAAGTTAGTTTAGTTATATATAATACTCTTTCTTCTAACCTATCTATATTATCCTAAATATAATAGCTATCAACCTAGCCTTCTTTAAGATATCTTTCGTATTAATAAGGATATTAGTTTCGGCTCTAATTTTTAATGCTATTTAAATAGATACTATATTAGCCTTCTTTTCTCTCCTTATTTATAACCCCTTCCTTTCACTCCTAAGTCTATCCTATAAACTCACTTTTCTTATATTCCTATGCAGCAACTGCTAAGAAGATTATAAATATATACTTAAAGACTATAGCAAGTATAGCTACTAGTATTTTCACCTGCTGCGGCCTAAGCCTCTTATCTTTGTCTTTTGTTTTAAGTTTCGAATTTAGCTTAGAGATCTTGCGGGGAAGGAGGATATAAATATTAGAAGAATCTATGTTAAGGTCTTATAAATAGGTCTAGATAAGTAAAAAGATATGCAAAGAAGCGATTTAAGTAGATATTAGAAAGGAATAGATAAGCTTTGGAAAGGAAATCTTTTTCGTTAATTTAACCCCTATAGTGATAAGTATAAAAGGTTGAAATAAGCTTTAATATAATAGCCACTTCCGGCTCCCTTCGCTAAGGCCCAAACCTTCGAAAGATATATAGCCTTAAAAGCTTCTAACCTAAGCATTGTAATTTGTATACTTATTATTTAGCTTTATCTTCGCACTAATCGGAATTCCCTTTCTACTCTTAATTATAATGCTATTCCTAAGCATACTAAACTTAGTTTCTCTAGTTTAACTATTAAATAGCTAATCCTAATAATTTATACTATTAACACTAGAATGCTTTATTAATAGATTATTGCCAATCTAGACATAGACTTCTACTAGCGCCTTTAGTAATGCACTAATAAAAATCCTATCCTTAACAAGGTTATAAGGAGAAGTCTCGACTTAACCCTAATTCGCGTTATTGCCTATAATACTATAGTCTACTCCTCTAGATATAGCGCTATTATAATACTAGTATTGCACCTAATCGCGGATAATATTAAAGGGTTCGCCTTTATATTTCGCGATATAGTAAGGGATAAAGTCGCGCTAGCTATTATAAGGCATTTCGTTTATATATAGGATAGATCTTACTGGAATTTTAGACTAATTATAAATAGGGCTAATATAATAAGACTCCCTGTAATTATTCTAAGTAACGATTCTATATATTATTAGTCTATAGTCTATTACTTATATTAGGATATATATCTAGGATAATATACTATATAAAGTCTAGCTTAATATTTGCTATCTAAGCTTACTTATAAGCTTACAAGTTATCTCCTCTCTAAATCTAGTTCTTACCTTTACTTGCACTATAAAAGAACTAAAGTAAAACACCTATTATATATAACTTATCTCTAAGAACCCCTTGCTACTCTTTATCTAAGCTAGTCGTTATATTATTTAGTCCTTCGGGCTATATATTCTAACTAAACGCGCCTTAGACTTTTTCAAAGTATACCTCGATGCTTAAAGGACTTAAGCTACTTTGATTAAGAACAAAAAAAAGATCCTTAACCGCTAATCGAATAGTTCCCCTAGGTTCCTAATCTTATATATTATTAGCCCCTTTAAAAGTGCTTACGAAAGGCTTACCTTTATATTAGAAGTAAGATTTACTATCCTTATATTAGTTTAAGTAGCTAATCACGGAGTTTTCTCTAGCAGCTAGCTATAGTTCTCCTCTGCCTGAATAGTTAAAGGAGAAGAAGAGTTTAAAGGGAATATTAGAAGTCTTAATAGTAGTAAAAGCTTTTAAGACTTATATAAAAGTATTTAGATCTAGATATACAATATTTAAAGCAAATATATTAATGCTAGCAGCTGCTATAAGACTAATATCTTAAGCCTACGTACTGATTTTATAAGCAGCTATATTACTAATAACAATATAAGCAAAAACTAATTTCTAAACTATAAAGGCGCGTATAAAGGCTTATATAAAAGAAACTATTATATAATTCGCATAGCTTAAACGGCTAGGATATTTAGAAGTGCTAGAGTAAAAGGAGCATAAAAAATAAAGTAGTATATAAACTATAATTAAAGAAAAGAGATTAGTAAATAAGAATTAAATATATAATATAGTAAGGCAAATTATATATTGCAAGCTTTTTAGTTAAACTTTTTTAGTAATATCTATTTCTAGACGCTTATAGCTATACACCCTTGCCCGATTATACTTTAAAAGTATATTATAAGCTATCGCAAAGCATAGCTAGTTTATACCTCTTTGCACTTTAAATAGAACCTTTAATATATCGAGTCTTAAAGTTCGAAGTTAGCTTTGATTCTAAACTTTTAATTATTTTAAGTTTACCTCTATAATTAATAAATAGATATAATAACATAGGACAACTTGCTAAGTTAGCGCTAAGATAATAAGTATATTACGTTTAAGTACCGCCCTTTATCTAAGTCTTTCCGAAAATGTTTAAGAAGTCTAAAATATTTATATAATAAAACAGTTAATATCTATTCCCACTTTCTTAGTACTATTCTCTTTTTAGGGCTTTTCCTTTATATATTATAGAAAATTAATTATTATAACAACACTATTAAGCATATAGAATATATCGTTTTTATTATATTCTTTATTAGTATTATTATATACTTCTTCCTATTAGCCGTTTTTTATACGATTACTAACTATAGTAAGATCGTTTCTAAACGTGGGGTTTAGTTAGATTATTTGGGAATCGTGCTTCTTATATAAGGGGCTATAATGCCCTCTATTTACTATAGATTTTACTATAATCTAAATTTATAGAAAGCATACTAGATCGCAATATCTTCTATAGCATTTAATTATATACTTATAACACTTATTTTAAAATTCTAAAGCTTAAAACTATAGCTATACTAAGCTATCTTATATACTACCCTTAGTATTTCTATAATAGTACCTATATTCCACGGGATGAGCATTTATAGATAAGAGATTTAGAACTAACGAATAGGCTTTATATATATCTTCTTAATAGCTAGGTTAGATCTTATAGCAGCGGTTATCTTTAGCGTTAGATATCTAGAAAGATAGCGCTTAACTTAATTCGATATCTATAGATAAAGCTATTAACTCCTTTATATAATAGTAGTTTTTGCCAGGCTTATATATCTAGTAGGGCTGCTCGGGGCGGCTAGCTTCGCTTACTCTCTACGTAGCTAGTGTATATAGATTTTATAGCTAAATAAAGGAGGCGTATTCTAGTTATAATAATGCTTATATATAAAGCAAGATATTTATAGATATCGGCGTATAAGGTATTAGTAAGTAAGGGCAAGACTAATAAGCATATAAGAAGAGCGATCAAGGCAAGTTAAGCTACTAAACTAACTATTGCAATAAAACTTAGGGTTTTTGTATACTATATTATAGCTTGCTATTATGTTAATAAAACATTATAATACCTGATATCCTAAGCCATCTATGCAATTATATTCTCTAGATAATATAATCGTATTTCTATCTCTATATTCAGTCGGAGTATTTACTTCTTTAATAAATATATATTCCCATTTTAATTCAGAAACGCTTTATGCTATTACTAATAAAGATAATAAAGGAAGGCAATATATCAAAGAAGTTATAGATAAGGATATGCAATAGGGTTGCAAGCTATCTATAACCTTTAGGAATACCTTAGGAAATATCGGTCTATATATAACGTATTTTAAAGAGGGAAGAGCTATTCTATTTAGGAAATTACTAGACCGCTACGAATCGGAGACTATTAGGGCTAATTCTCTAAAGCCTTAAATAGAATAAAATTCAATATCCTTTTATTATATATTTTTTATATTATATTCCTCCTAGTAACTATTCTCCTAGACAAGTTTAAGCTAACTCAATTATGCTATAACATCTCTTCCGCTATAGTAGATAACTTTGCTGACTATTACTAGCACTTCTTTAGTAACCCCTTATTATTATCCTTTTACTTTCTCTTTATACTATCTAGCCAACTAAATAGCCGATTCAATTCTTATAACTCTATTAACTAATTAACTAAAAATAGAGAGCCGCTTATATTATACGATTTAAAGCCTTTTTCCCGAAGATAAAGCAAGACTAATTCCTCTTTACTAGTAACTGAGACGACGCAGGGTTATAAGCATCAAGAGCAGGCAAAGCAAGCAGGAGAAGCCTAAGGCCAAGGTCTATTTAAGGATTTAAAGCTAAGGAAGAAAGGAAAGGAGCTCTAGGAGGGCTTATAGCATCTTATATATAGAGGCTCTTAGTCTAAGAG
>JAPZPB010000589.1:0-21608 GCA_037952635.1 Bryoglossum gracile | reverse complement strand
ACTTTATTTTATAATTTAGTCTTAAGTATATACCTAAAGATCTTACTACTATACTTGTCTTTAATTATAAGCATCTACCTAGAACTATTATATATATATAGGAAATCGAATAGATCTTATAGAACTCTTTAGAATAGTCTTAGTAATCTCCTTTTAGAAGATCTTCTAGAGATTATAGCCTTTATATAAGCAGTAGCATAAAACTCGCATTCCTTTTAAGAGGGTCCTATAATAATCACGTTTCTAGCTATCTAAGCTAGGGTATATAAAGCTAGCGGTCCTAGGTAACTAGCTCTTTTATACTATACTTCTACTATATTACTTCTAGGCCTTAAGTAGTCCTAGGAGCGTCTAAACCTTCTTTTAACGCTTCTTTTAAGGGTAAGGAATATTAGAATACTAACTGCGCTTATAAGGATTATAGTAAGAATATCTAGGTAAGAAGAGAGAGCCTTATATTCGAAGAATAAGAGGTTAAACTTATATTATAACTTCTTAACTATAAAGCTCTCTTTATCTATTCCCTAGCATAGTATATAGTTATACCCTTAATACTATACTCTAGTAATAGCTAAACGAGCTTCTAAGATAATATTAATATAAAAGTTCTTAATAAGTGCTATATTATTAAGCTTAAGCTTAATAGTACCCTCTCCCTTCGGCTTATTAATCTTGATTATATAGCAACCTCTTCTTAAGATCGGGAAGCTAATAGTACTAGCTTCAACGCGATTATCGATAACTAATTTTTATAGAGATCCCAGGATAAAGAGCGACTTATTATTAACTAAATAAGTAGTATTATAGTTATTAAGCAAGGTATACTTAGATAGTAGGTGCTTATTAAAACTAAACGTAGCATATATACCCTTACCTGCATTTAGCATAAGGAGTATAAGGTTAATAACTATAGCATTAATGCGATCTAGAAACTTGCTAGTTAATAGAGCTTAATTAAAGGACTATCCCCTGCTTTAGCTTAAGCTAATCTATCCCTTTTCCTTAATATCCTTGCGAAGCTAAGTCTACTTGCTCTAAGCATATATACTTTTAATCTTATTAAAGTGCTTATAAAGGTCTTAAGATAATCTTATAATAGCACTTCTTAGGCTTTAGCATGCTCTAGGCTCTTATAGATGCTTTTCTATTAGTATATTATATAAGTAGTCTTTATCGCCTCTTTAATTATAGATATTTTTGCCTAGTTTAAAAGTGTTCCCGCTAGATTAGTTATCTAAGCGCCTACTAAGTATAGCAAAGATCCTAGGAGCTTTTAAGCTATAAGCAGAGGTATGCTCTATAGCTAAGGCTACGAATAGCTAACTTATCTCTTTAAGTAATCTAATTAGTTCTTTAAACCTTTCCTTTTCAACGAGCTTAGCAAGCTTCCTAGTCGCCTAGTCGTAAGCTAATTTAACTTGCAAGCTCCTAAGAAAAGTCTTTATAGCAAGCACCCCTTAAACTTCTAGAATAGAGTATATAAGACCTTAATAGTATGCCTTGCTCTATTCCCTATGCTATTTTATAAGACTTATATTTCCTTGCTTAGCAATTCGTAGAGTATATAAGTAATCTTCTCTTATAACGCTCTTAATACTCGACTTAAATACTTTAAAGTTGCTTCGCAAGTTCTTAATAATCCCCTAAACTATAACTATAGTCTTAACTAGGCTAATTAACTTATTATATAAAAGTTAAAGTTCTATATTCTTTTAAAGCTAATTAAATACGAAAGTATATCTAGCGATCTTATAGATATATGCCTTTTCTTTAATCTTATGCTTAGTCTAGTAAATCTTAGCTAGCTTAATAGCTTCTTATATCTTTATAAGAATAGGTTTTTCGGGTAGAATTAGCTTCGAAGAATAGTTAATAAGTGCTTCGTTATCTCTTATATTCTCGTTTTCTTATTGCTTAAGTGCTTAATTATACTATATAGTTTTAAGTTAATAATTAGATGCTTGCTTATTATTAAGCTAAGCCTTAATCTCAATAATCGTTAGAGGCTTATTAGTAGCTTAAGCGTATAGACTTAATATAGTTAAAGCGTCTAGATTATAAAGATGCTAAACTCCTCTACTATTAGCGATAATTTAGAGTGCTATAAACTACTCTATCTATTAGCAATAATCTTTAAGGACTATAGAAGTCTTTGTAATCTTAAAGTTATTAGATGCTATAATCGCGGATCTTAAAAAGCACTTCTTTAAAGAAGTTAATCTTAAAAGTTAAAGTATATAAAAGGAGAATAGAATTTTTAACTAAGTATTTATAGCTCTTTATAGTAGAAGGTTCTAATATAACTGCGAACCGGGCTTATAACTATTGCACGCTAGTATAGTATATAGTATAATTATATATATGTTTAAGTAATTAAAGAAGAGCTAGTAAAGAGTAGTTATACGATTTGTAAAGGGTGGGTCTAAAAGGTTACTAAAAGGCTAGAATAGGGAGCAACTAATAACTAGTTAATTAACTAAAACTTAGAGAAGGAGAGAGGATCTAGCGATCCTTGCTAAGGTAAGGATTATAGCTATGCTAGGGGCCTAGCGTGGTCACGAGGCCAAGGCCCCGTAACATTGCCTCCCCCTTTTATAACCTCTTCCCCTTTCCCTGGAATCTCCTAGGACTTTACTAGTTATATATTAGTATCCTTATTACTATCTGCCCCTACTCGCTCTCTTCCCTATTACTAATTTCTATATAACTATTATCCTTATCTTAACCTTTTATCTCCTTATCTTTATCTTATATCCCTTAGCCTCCTTTTCTCCCTTTACTATTACTATCGCTATCTTTGCCTTTTCCTTCCTCTTTATCTATAAATCTCTTATTATCTATATTAATAATGCATTATTCTATCCTCTTCTTTGCCTTAAATTGTCTAATATTAACGCTTATAAGTAGTCTAAAAAGTAATAGTTAACCTAATCTTATAACTTTATTTAATATGCTACTATCTACTATAATTCCTAAACCTTTTATAACTTTAATATTAGATAATAGCATAAACCCGAATATCTGCTATGCTATCTTTAAAAGCTATAATAATATAAACCTTACCTCCTTCCTTATATTATAGTGCATTATTTCTTTTATATATATATATAGTCTTTAGCTTAAGTATTATTTATTAAGCCTTGCTTTTGCTATCTAGACTAAGATTTCTATATTTATCTTTTTATAACTTTCCTTATCCTTCTAGTTATAATGCTATAGCGCCGTTAATAGATAATCCCTAAATACTTTCCTATTTATTAGCAATATATTTTCTTTTAAAACCTATCTTTACTTTCTATATATAAACTTTATCTTTATCTTTAAAATTAATAAGAAAATCTTTAAGAATACTAGGTATCTCTTCTTTTTATCTTTTAATGCTTTAAAACCTAGTTTAGCTACTAATTTCCCTATAGTTAATATAATCTTCCTTTACTCCTTATTAAACGTATCTTTAATAAAGACTTTATATACTATGCTTAAGTCTAAGGCTATCTAGGGAGCTTTCTCTAGCATCTTTCCCATTATTGCCGCTATACTCTATCTATCTTTAAATATCTCTTTTAAAAATTTATCCTATATAAGTTCTATTTACTTACTTACTAATTCTATTAATATATTATTCCTACTATCTAATGCTTTAATATCTTCTTATATTAATTTAAGCTAATATCTTACTATAAATCTGCCTTATATATTATCGTGTTAGCTATTATTTATTTATAATCTTTTTCTAAATTCGAATACTAAGTCCTTATTATAATATACTAATCCTTATTATTCCTATAAAATTATATTCCTTTACCCTTTATTATTAATCTCTTTATCTAGCGTTATTAGCTCCCCTATTTTAGCTATACTTTAACTTATATATAAACTAATAGCTATTAGTAATTATCTTAGGCTTATCCTAGTTGCGTTTTCCTTAATTTATCTTCTTGCCTTAAACCTTATTTCTAGCTTCTTTAATACTTTACTTATTAACTTTTCTAACCTTAATCTTGCTATTAAACTCGTTAATCTTAGTATTTAGCCTTATATTCTTTATCTTATTAATATTAGACTATTGTTATTTAAGCCTTTTCTTCTTAACTTCTTCTATATACTAAGGGTTATCTTTATCTTTAATATCCTTGCAAACTGCTTTAATTCTAATAATCTTACTATCTTTTATAAACTTAGTATTTAACGTTTTGCATTATATAAGTTTAGCGGTATTCTTAGGCTTTTCTTTATTATATTAAAACCCCGCGAGCCTCTTAGGAGCTTTACTACTTATATCTCTATTCTATTTGCCTCTCTTAATAGCTATTTCTCTTATCCCTTATTATATATAATTATTAAATCTATTCCTTTTTCCCCTTCCCCTTATAATAACGCAGTTGCTTTAACTTTAAAACGTGCTTCCCTTGCTATCTAAGGATATTCTTGTTTTATCTTCTTTATTTACTTTCTAATGCTATAGTATCCTTTATTTCTATTATTCTACTAAATCCAATTTAATTGCTTTATTATAATAATTTAATCTACTAATTCCTCCTCTCTTAGTATATCCTTAGTATATATTAGCTTCTTATTATTATATAATACTACTAGAACTCGTTTATATAACTTATTTCTAGCATTTACTTAGAATATAACTTTATAGTTTCTCTTATTAATCTTCGCTTATCTTGCTTTAATTATATCTTTGTTTAACTTATATTTATTATTCGTTCTAAATATATCTTTTAACTATAATAGTCCTAAGAGGTGCTTAGGCTAGTTTAACTTATATTTAAACTTAAGTTTAATTAGTTCCTTATCTTCTTTTATCTTATCTTATAGTTTATAATTTATACTATTCGATATATTATAACTATATATATAGTTATATATTTAAAATATATTTTTTTATATTTATATTACGGGTAAGTATTGCATATTATTTACTTTGCTACTCCTTATTCCTTAACTATCCCCCTTTTGCTTTACTTATTTAGTTGCTTGCTATTATACTTTTTATTAGCGAATCCTAATAGCCCTTATATAAGAGTTTATCTTATTATTTGTAGATTATTACTTAACTTATTATCGGGTTTCTATATCTTTATAACCTTTATATTTTATAATTTTAATATAATTATATTAAATGCTACTTTTATTTTGCTAATAATTAATATCTACTTCTATATTATTATTTATTTATACTATCGGGCCTTAGTTTAAATAAATACTTCTTATAGAAACTATCTACCTCCTCCTTTGCATTTACTAAGTCTTTAGCCTTATATTAACTATTATACTTTATAGACTATCTCTTTTACTTTACTAAGTAATATAGTTTCCTTTAATAATAATATCTTTTTAAATCTATAATTTTCTTTATCTTCTACTTTTTAAAGTTATTCCTTAAATTATTTATTATAATCTTTAAGCCTAGTTCTACTAGCTTTATATCTACGAAGGCGCGCGGTATTAAAAATAAACCATTAGCTAAGCGATATTTTTATGGAGACTTTACTTAGCGAACCCTACTTAAAGTTCCCTACTTATAATTCTATTAAGGCAAAATTATTATTAATAATTATAGGACTATATGCTTTAATAGCTTAAAAAGTCGAGTATTTAACTTACTTATAGTATATTCACTCTATAGAAGCTGCTCGACGCGCGGGGATTAATACTAATACCGCAAAGCATATTAAAGCTTAAGCTTATACCCTATAAGCCAAGTATCTTAAAGCAGGTCTCCCACTACCTACCTTAAAGGAATAAGTTACGAGAAAGCCTAGGTTAGGAGCTCCTTTAAAGTACTTAGTTATTGCTATAACTAAATTGCTAGAATCTTATACTTTAAATAAGAAATAATATAAGAAACTATAGCACTTAATAGCTAAAAAAGAGAAGTTTTTTAACTATTACTATCAAACGATTAAGAAGAAGCTATAATAGCAAGGGCTTTATAGAACTAAATCTACTAAGAAACTTAACTTTATAGATATTTAGTAAGCTTAAAGATATAAAATTGCATTCTCGCGGAAAGATTAAGGTTTTATAAAATAAAGAATAGTAATTTTCTTAGATAAAGCTTCGATTATTATATTAGCTAAGTATAGATAGTAAAATATCTTATAATTTCTTAATAAACGATATTATCCTAATTATATTAAATAGTAGTATAATAATTACTTTAAAGCTATATTCTAGGGATGCTTTATATATAACTATAAGGGGCTATACTATATTTATTACCTTAAGACTGCTAAGCAAAAGGAGCAATACGAAGATGCGATTAATACTCTAAATAAGGAAAAGGTTAAAGCTAAGTGCCGCAAGGCATTTAAAGCATAAAAGAAAGCAAAGGAAGAGAAATAGATAGCTATAAGAAAGAAGTAGCTAAAGAAAAGAGTAAGCTAAGAAGTATATTAGCGGAATAATAAGTAGAAGAGGAATAGTAAGTCTTATAAAGGTATAGATAATATTAGGTATATTAATAAGGTTCTTAAGCCTTACTTAGTGCCTTTTTAGAAAGAAATTATATTATAGAGGCATAATCCTAATATATTTAAGTATAATCAACTTAAGTATCTCTTCTAGCAAGATAATGCTCTTTTATACGCAAGCAAATAGATAAGGCGTTTCTTAGAGAATAAGGGTATTCTATTACTTAAGCATATTAGCAATTCTCTTAATATAAACGCAATTAAAGAAGCTTAAATGCTAATAAGAATTTAAATAACTAAGTAGTAAGGTGCTTCTTATACCTTAGAATAGATAGATAGGGCTTAAAGAAGTGCTTAGGATAACTTATTATAAGATAAAATAAGGGCTCTTATTACGAGAATAGCTGCTATTAATACTCTTATCTTAGAAAATAAAGGTAGTAATAAGTTTTATAAGTAATACTTTTATTTTAGTATAGTTTTAAGAGGGTAATATATATTTACTATATATATAGTAGCCATTTTAGCCATTTTAGTAGGGTTCGCTTAGAAAATCGAATAGTTTATTTTTAATACCGCGCGCCTTTATAGAACCCCTTAGGACTATCCTTAGAAGCGCGATAATAGGTTTATATAAAACACGTTATAATAGCCCTATTTTTCTAGCAACTTTAGTTAATATGCTTAAAGTCTTATCTTTTCCTTAACTTAGAAAGGGCTAGCGTACTTTAGCCTTAGCTTTTTATAATCTTAATTTAAAGCTAAGTTCTTAGTATTTAGTATTACTAGATCTTTAACTTTAAACTTTACTCTTTTATGCTTAGTATTATAGTACTTTGCTTATTAATCTTATATATATATAATTATCTTTTAAAAGAACTTATATATAATACTTAATCTTTCCGCTAGCTCCCTAGCTAATTCTAATTTATAGTTTACTAAGTTCTTTAATTCGTATAGCTTAATTAATTTTCTATTTGCTTCGAATAGTAATAATCCTATTAATGCTAAGATGCTATTATTCTAGTAATATTCTGCTAGATCTAATTAGTCTGCTTAGTTCTTTTGCTTAAAGTTTATAAATATTCTTAAGTATACTTTTAGTACTAAGTTTATCTGCTCTATTAAGCTATTAGTCTAAAGATAAAATAATATTAAGATTTTTCGAGTTATTCTAATTGCCTTAGTAAATATTAACTAGAAGTCTAACGTAAATAAGGCTGCCCTATTTATTATAATATTATCGGGCATACTATGCTTATAGAAAACGTTATATAAGAATATATAAGCAAACTATTTTAACGTTAAGTCTTTCCTTATCAGTATAAATAAAGCTTCCTTAGTTAGCTTATCTATAATAACTAGTTCTATATTATATATTAGCATTTCGCCCCCCTTTTTGCTAGCGCAATCCCTTAATCTCTTTACTTTTAGTAAGTCTATAATAAGGTTTAATATAATAGAACCCTAGGGTCTTCCTAGGACTAGTATAAGCGCTAGCTCTTTATATATTTATATCTGTCTTAGCTTATTTCTTTAATACGCGATATAAGATATAATATAGTCTTCTATATCTACGTTTATCCTAGCCTAGTAAACTAACTTTTTTAAAGATAATAATATCTAGTTTTTCCTAAAATAACTTGCTATTAAGCTATTATAGAATTCCTTTAAAATCTTCCTTTTAAGTATATTATCCTAGGAAACCTAGATCTATATTCCTTTAAATATCTATAATCCTTCTTATAAATAAAAATCTGCCCCGTTTAGTTTCCTAAACTTCTATTGCGCTAAATATATCTTTGCTACTAAATTATAAGCTTAATTAGTAGATTCTCTATCTTCTTTCTTTCCTTTATTTATATTCTTTAAAACTTCTTCTAGTTCTTTTATTACTTATAATCCTCCTTCCTTTATTATACTAATCGCTATTAAGACTATTAGATATAAGATATCCGTTTACTCTTTTAATAAGATTAAGTTTTCTATTTTATTTTTCTTTAATCTTAGTAATAGCTACTACTCCTTAGACTCTCCTTAAGCATAGTCTAGCCGCCTTAAAGGTGCGTTTACTAAGTTTTTTAACCCTGCTCTATAGATAATCTTAAAGTTAATAGTTAAAAGTATAATTGCCTATTAGGCTTATCTTTATATTAGCACTCTTATTATTATAAAGTACTTAAAGTTATTATAATCCGATATAATTATAATTATATATTATACCCCCTTTAAGTAATGCCTTTAATATTTAATACTCTTTACTATTGCTAATAGCTCTTAGTTAAAGGTAGAGTAGTTAATCTCTATAGAAATAAATTTCTATAAATAAAAAGCAATAAAGTATAGATAGCTATCTAGTTGCTTTTATAAAATAATTCTTGCTATTATATCTATTAACGCATTGCATTTTAACTAAATCTTAAGTAATAGTGCGAAATATATTAGTAAAGGTGCTAATATAAAATATTCTTTAAGTCTTTAGAATGCTTTTAACGCTTCTTTTATTTATTTAAAAACTCTCTTTCCCTTTAAAAGGCTTATTAATAGTAATGCTATCTTGCTATACTAGTAAACAAATCGTTAATAGAAATTATAGAACCCTAGGAACTAGAGAACCTCCTAGGTTCTTATTAGCACTAGCTATGCTATAATCGTTAAAATTCTCTTTTAATCTATATTAATCCTTGCTAGTAAGATAATAAATCCTAGAAATTCTATTTCCTTTATATTAAACTCGCATTTCTTTAACTTAGCATATAATCCCTATTTTAGTAGCTACTCTAGCACTTAATAAACGTATCTAAAATAATCTGCTTCTTCCCTTAAATAGATAAGTATATTATTTAGATAAACGATTATAAATATATTTATATACTTAATTAAGTATTAATTTATATATGCTTAAAACGTTGCGGGTATATTGCTTAGTCTAAATAGCAAGACTAAGTATTCGAATAATCCGAATCTAGTTTTAAATACTATTATCTATTTATAACCCTTTATAATTTGAATAAGTTAATATATATTTCTTAAATCTAGCTTTATAAATACTATTACTTCTTTTAATCTATTTAGAATCTCTGAAATTAATGGAATTAAGTACTAGTTCAGGATTATAATACTATTTAACTTTCTAAAATCTATATATAATCTTAGGGTCTTATTCTTTTTTGGAATAAAAAACATTGCTACTATTACTAGTAATTTTAACCTTCGAATTAGACTATATTTAAGCATATTATTAATATATTCCTTTATAACTTTTAGCTCTTTTTCTAATAAGTTATAAATTAGACTAAATAATAGCTTTATCCTTAGCTAAAGTATAATTTTATAATCTAGTCCTAGTTAGTATAATAGTAACTTATTTGCTATTTCCTTGCTAAAGATATCCTTATATTTTATATACTTCTTTAGTAATACTTTATAATTCCTTTCTATTTCCTAGGACTTTCCTAGCCTTAATATTAAAACGTTTAATAGGCTAAAATACTCTTTCCCTTTCCTCTTTACTCCTACTAAAGCCTTTAAGTCTCCCTTTTCTCTTTCCCTTTCTTCTAAGAATAGTATTTTATTATAACCTTTCTATATCTTCTTATCTTTATTATTCCTTATAAACGTTGCTATCTACTAGTTTACCTTAGGATTATATTCTTGCAACTATAGTCTCCCTAATATAATATTCGCTGCCTTAAAATTTATACTATAAAAAACTATATCTTTTTATTCTTTTATTAATTAGCTATTTATCTTTACTAAATATATTACTAAAGTTAATATAAGTGCTAGAGTTTGTCCCTAAGCGTCTCTTACTACTATTAAATATGCTTTAACCTAGGATACTATTAGCGATAGCAATATTGCACTATTAATAAAGTTTGCTATTGCCTTATAATCTACTATTACTTTTAATTTCTTCGGACTTCTATTCGCCCTTACTATCTTAATTAGCACTATATAAAATATAGGATTAATATCAATAACGCTAAGAATATCTTCCTTTTCTTATCTACTAAAAAATATAGTATAGAAATAGCTTTCGTCCTAGGACTTTCTTAAGACCTCTTTTACCCCCTTTAACCTGTCCTTAGCTAGCCCTTCCCTAATACTTAGTAATGCCGAAATAATATATAGTTATATTGCGATTAAGTAATATAATAGCTATAATTATTAAATAATATCCCTACTTACTAAAGAATAACTTTATAATTAATATCTTATTAGTAATTCCTTAAAGGCAACCCTTAAGTTACCCGCTACCTTTAATAGCAAGGAGGGTTATCTTTTCCCCCTTTAAAGCACTAGTCTGCGAAATATCTAACTTCTTAGCACTTAAAATATAACTTTAATTAATATAATTTCTTTTTCTAGTTTAAAGGAATATCTAAGTAAAGTAATTTCCTCTTATTATTAAAGGCGTTTAATAGTAGCTTCCTTAGAGATACTAGGGTTATATTCGGGTTTCCCCCTTAATTCTTTCCTAAGTCTCTTATAAGCTTTTAAAATCTTACTATCTTCTTTTTATTATTTAAAAACTACTATCTATTAATACTTTCTATTTCTTTATTTATTCTAAAGCTTACTACTAGTTATATATTAAATAGTTTAGCTAATACCTTATTAAACTCCTCTACTACTTGCGCTGCTTCCTTTAATCCTATATATATTTATAGCAAAACTCTATTTATAGCGTTAAAAATTCTCTTTAAAACTAATCGTATTAACTTAAGTTAATAACTTAACTATACTACTTTCTCCTTAGATTCTTATAATATATTTTAAAGGCAAAGTTCGAAATAGTTTATAAAGTCTTATATTAATTACCCCTTAAATATCTTATAATTTATTATCTTAATATTAGCTTTTATTAAAGTTTATTATAGTTTAAACTCTACGAAAAGCTATGTTTTTAACAATACTTAGTTATTAAATCTAGCTGCCTTTAATTAGTTATTATTAAGCCTTGCTATTATTATTCGTTTTTTAATTAAGCTTAAAACGTAATTTCTTGCATAAAGCGCTTATAAGTACTTATCTATTATACCTTTAGCTATAAAGTAGTCTTTAACTTCTATAATCTATATTCTAATATCTTCCTTTAATAGCATAAAGACTGATAGTGCCTTTACCCTAGGGCAATCCTAGGAAGATGCTGCATTTTGCTATGCTTTATAGTTTTAAGCCTTAGCGCTAATTATAAAAGATAGTGGTCCTTAGAGACTTAATAGAAGCGTTCTTGCTAGATTTATATTTATATTAAAGGTATATCGAGCCCTTATTATTATAGGGAGTAGGAGTGTTATTGCTAGTCTTAAGCTTCTTGCGTTTATCTAAGCTCTTTTAATTATATTAAGTTATTATTTTAATATTATATTCCTTTCTTTTATAATCCTTAGTTATTCCTTTTATTATCTTATAACTTATTAGGATTCTCTTGAAAATTGGGACCTGTTTAAAGATACCTCTTTATCGACTTGTTATAGTAACCCTTAGTTAAAGTCCTTCTTTAAAGTCCCTTATAGGCTTAGCGTATATTCTGCAATATTAGCGTTATTTTCGACTTCCCTTATCTAGTCTACTTAATTATAATCTTGCTCTAGTAAGTTTAGCATTCTATTGCCTATTAATAATAATATATAGATTATTCTTACTATACTTAAGCTTAGTGTTCCTAGGTTTAACCCTTTTACTCCTTTCTATCTTTCTTAGAAAGCCTTAATTTCCTCCTCCTTTCTTTAATCTAGTTTTAATCTTATAAAACGTTATAAACCTAGTGCTATTATTATCGTAGTTCTCCTTAGCGTCTTATCTATTTATCCTTATCCGCATCCTATATTTTACCTAGAGTTTCCCGGGAAGGTCTTAGGTTAGCTATTATGGGATATCGTCGTTATAGGGTAAAGTTCTATTTCTTTGCTAGGAATCCGAAGTATTAGTTACTATGCCATTCTAAAAGAAGTTTTAGACTATAAGGGGTAGGTTTAAAAAGTTACTAAAAGGCTAGAATAGGGAGCAACTAATAACTAGTTAATTGACTAAAACTTAGAGAAGGAAAGAGGATCTGGCGATCCTCGCTAAGGTAAGGATTATGGCCACGCTAGGGGCCTAGCGTGGTTATAAGGCCAAGGCCCCGTGACACGATTCTATTTAAAGAGAAAAGGAAATAGATAATTGTATAATTATAGTATATATATACAAGAGAGCATAGGCTATGTGCTTATATGCTCTCGAGCCCCAAGAGTATACGTGAATATCAGGTGACAAGGGCTATATTTTGTGATATCTTTGTTATATATTAGAATATCTACTAGCTATATAGTTATAAGCACCTTTATAATAACTGCTTAGCTATTATAAGCCTTAAGCATTAGTTAGCTTAGTTAAGCTAGCTAAGTCTCTTCCTCTACCTCCTTATATAGTCTTCCTTTAGCAGCTTGATCTTATAAGTTAATCGGCATTCTATTTACTCCTTCTTTGCCCGCCTTCTTATTAAGTAGAATAGCAGAATAATGGCAATCTTATTCTAGTAGTCTTTTAGCCGAGTAGTAAGCTATTTTACTTCTTGTATAAGGCTTTGTCTCCCCTTATTACAAAGAATCTATTGGAAAATCCTAACTCTAATATTAATCTCGCCGTATTATTAGCATATATAGTTTATAACCCTTTATTTAGTTATATAATTTAGTATATTAATTAAGCATAAAATCATATTACTTAAATTTCTTCTTATTTTTAGGCGTTTTAAAACTTATACTATTTCTAGAGAAGGCCTGGTATTAGTATAACTAATCACGTGGCCTTGTAGTCATGGCACTAGCGCGGAGCCTCAATCTTATATTGAGGTTCCTGTTACCCAAATATAAAATAATCAAGAATTATCAACTACAACGCAACTGGCATATTATGTGTATATCACGTACCGTGCTTTGCGTTTCTGATGAACCGACAATTGTTGAGCTTCAAGGTCGGTCGCATGTCTGAAGTGATTAAAATACGGTGTCCAATCTACCAATTTTCGTTGCAATTCCCGATTTTTCTCGAGATCTTCATCCGCATTTATTACACAATTAGATTCCAACAAGTAATATATATTCCTAACTAACTTACTAGACATCTCCCACAATTGTTTCATATAATTAGGAGCAATTGAGTAACCCATCTCTTTATCCGCCTGTCCAATTCTACCTTCATCCTTTTTCTGATGACGGAATTCGGCTTTTCTCTTATTAGAGGATAAACAATGAGCAGCCCAATAGCCAATCCCAGTTTCTTACAATACCATCATTTAGAACGTCCATACTCGCAAGTAAGATCAAGGTCTGAATATTGTTGACAGTGGGGTTTGTTCGGGGTACATTTTACCCTCCGAAGAGAGCATATCCAACAACCTGAGCTCGGAGTCCGGAGCCGGCGTTCTTATTACGACCCGATGGGCTCCCCTACGACGTTTTCACTCAAGTCGAATGCGGTCAATTAGAAAGCTCTCCTCCGCGAAGCTCTAGCTCTTCTCAGACGTAGGTTCCCAGTACTCATAGGACCAGATAGCCCCACGCGAACCTGAGACCAGGAGGCGGGATCCCAATTTCGTGCCGCATAGCCGGTATCAATAGCAAAGGCCGAGACGAAAACCTTTAAAACCGTTTTTGTTTCTAGTTTTGAGAATGCTCCAAGCCACCGCGTGGCTAAGTAGCGATTATTGTTCGTTGCATGAGAAAGCAGATCCGAGTCAAGGACAATATACACCTTCTGCATACCGTTCATCGCCCGGCCCAACAGAGCTCGCCAGTCCTCTTCATTAACCGCTTCTCGAAAATGAATCATGGTCATCGGATGCGATCCACTTGTCAACACAGCAGGATTAATCTGTAACGCCTGTAGTAACAGAATTTTGAGAATATCGACGGTCGATACATCCTTTTTCCAGAAATCTGCGAAGCGGAGAGCCCATATGGCCGGAGACTGAGCTTCGCGTATGAGGTTGACTACATTCAAGACAAAATCTTTCGCAATTTGCCCGGTACCGCATTCACAGATTAGGAACGACGTATGAGGTTCGGAAGACCAATTGTGTACTTGACTTGGGTCTTTCAGGATGGGCTTTCCGATATGTGTCCGTCTTAGGCGCAATGATTGGCAATACCCTAAGCTTTCCCCGGAGGTGGGCAAGCCAGCCAGGAAAGGGAGTGAGAGTATCTGGGTGATTTGAATGTTAGAAACAATATCTCTGCAAGCTCGTACATCCAGCTTGATTTCATTCTGCACTGAATGAGTAACTAAATCTCGTGGTTAGACTTTCGTTACTTGCTTTTGATATATTGACTTACTTTGGGCTATTTGAAGGAGTTGATTGATATGATTCTGAACCTGGTTAAGCTCTTTGCGCGTCTCGCATACTTCGTTCCGAGTATCCCTGAGCTCGGCTTTGAACGCGCTGCTGGCTAAGTTATCCACATTTCTCGACTGGTCACTGATGTCGTCGACGTAATTCTTGATACTCAACGCCCAAGGGTTGGTAACAGCGTTCCAGGCATGCACAATCTTGCTTTGCTTATACCAGTGCATTGCATGTTGGATGAATTTGAGAATTCGAACATAAAGCATCGCAACAGCTTCCTTCATATTATTTGTTGGATATAGGATAAGTGAAAGCTCCGTTCGAGGCAGGACATCAGCGATACTAGAACAAGCTTTCGATAGTTGAACGATCATCTCCTCATGATTTCCGATTGCCTCAACGAAGAGTCAGTGCACGGCGGAGTGAGATCACAGTTCAACGACTAACCACGAGCAAAAATTTCATCGATCCCCAGACCAGCGAGCCGTATTGCTGGCCTCCTTGGGATAGCACATCAAGAACTGAATTCCAATGAGTTACTTTCGACGCAAGCACGCCGAGCCACTTATGCGCCTTCGAGTGAGGTGCAGCATGGTACTTGTTTTTTGATTGCAAAAGTACTTGACGAAAGTCCTCCATGGATTCTGCGCCATTCAGCCAGAGAACCTTTTGCTGATCTTGCCCCAGCTCTCTGCAGAATAGAAGTACCCCTTCTTCATAGGCTTCTCGAATGATACTTTCGGACCGACTGGATATTTGTTAGCGCGAAAAGTACCTATGCCTCCCAAGAGCACCCCAATTTGTTTCAAGTTACCTGACTGAACCCTTGTCTGAATACCAAGCGCTGATCGCGTGGTCCATGTTTCTTGGAATGGCACGTGACATCGTGAAGGCTATTGCTCAATCACATCAAGATTCAGGATCACCGTGTCCCTAATCATAACCTCGGCCGGTCCAGGGAACCCTTTGGAATGGAAGGCGAAAGCGTGGTTGCAGAATGCGAGGTGAAGAAGGTGAACCCTTAATACGAAGTAGTCACTAAAGGAGTACGACCACCAGTGGGTGCAGGAATTGACGGACCACCCTAGTCAAATAGCCGAATTATCACCAAAAGCCACTCTCTTTACGACTTGATTACAAAGAATAGCTCTACTATAGAATTATCTGATAATAAGAGAGAGTAGTATTTCGAACATTTAAAGACGACTTTGCTTATAAATATTTCGCGATTTCAAAGTAGAAAGGGTTTTAAATAAGGTCTAAGAATTTACTATACTAAATAACTAGCTAAATCTTTAAAGTTATAGAACTCTAGATTTATTTAAAAACTAAGTAAGTACGATTGAAGTATAAGTTCTTATCTTTATAATCTATAATTGTAACTAGGGTATTAAAGTTATAGTTTAAAAGTTATAAGACTATAAAGTTAGGAACTTTGGGTGTAGGCTCGGTTATTTTTGTAGGATGGTCCGTGAATTACTGCACCCACTGGTGCACCTGCACAAAAAGGCAATCTTTCGCTAGAACCAGGAAATCTATTGGTTATAAACCCTTACTAGCCCCGAATGCGCTTGAACTCGATTAATCTTTATTTAGATGGGTTCCATCGAAGACTTGGACTCTGATCTTCAGGAGTTGAGGCAGTGGCTTGCCCAGGCAGACAGCTTGAAATGGTGGCGCTTGCACTGAAGTTGTGTCACCAGGTTTGCCAGCAATTTTTGGAGGTGGCTGAGCATTCACAAGTGAGGCGAAGTTGACAGCCCAACCAAAGTTATGGTGAAGGTGTGCGATACGAACGAATAGAAATTAGGCGCCCACGAAGAAGCTGTGCTGGCTACATGTACACAGCCTTTCTTGTTGCAATCCCATGTCTGGCAAAACATTTCGCCATCGCCAGTGGCGGTGTGTGTTTCCTAAGTTACATGACCTAAATGTGCGGTCTTACCTAAGGATCGCTTTCCCCCAAATTCAAAGGAACAAGTTTACATCAGGCCATTGATTATTTTAGAAAGGCCTCAAGAAATTGTATTCATTTTTTCCGGAAAATATATCCATGACTACCTTCACTCCACAACCGGCACAACTTCGCCCTATTGTCAAACTTCTGCTTCATTCTACCATTTCTGAGGACCTAACACAAGGGACATCTCAACGAGAGGAAAAGAGCTTAAGGCTACTCGCAAAGGATAACCCAGATAACCCAACCACCGAGACACCGCCCCCAAATCCATCGGAAACGAGGAATCATCCCCTTCAAAATTACCAGATGCAGTTGATGCTACTTGAGCAACAAAATAAAAAAAGGCTCATGATTAGCAGGCAAGAGCAGTATGCGACGATGCTACCTTCGATGGAGCTGCCCAACAACAAGACGGACTATGCTTGGGAGCAAGTAGCCACGATTACCCAAAACAAGAGGGCAGTTGACGGAGGTGACAGCGAGGCCCAAGATTATACAGGTGATGAATCACTTACACAAGTGCTTCCTGGTAAACGGCGAAAGACCCTTCGATCGCGCGCCACTTCTTCCAGAGCAGATTATCACAACGGAAATGCACACCTCGAAGCATCAAGTGCGTCTTTTGGCCAGCTTCCACCCGCAGGTACAAGTGCAAAGGCTTTTGTAAGTCCCCATGAAGGGAACCTCTCGATCATCATTCCGACTAAAGGGATGGGAACAGAACTCGCAGACGGAACCAATATCCCAACAGCGCTCGCAACCTAAACTAAAACGTGGCCTAAAAGCTCCGAAAACTTCGAAGGATACGACCGCCTCTGACAGATTTCCATTTGAAAAAGCTAGTCAGCTCCTTCCAGAAGGCCGCCTGGGTTTCCTGGACCGCGACGGTGCTTCTCAGCAATATGGAGCGCCAACAAATCACCTGAACCCTCCACCTTCCCCAGCACCTCAAGCCTACCATCTACCAGGCCCAGGCCAATACGGGCTTCCACCTCCTGCGAATTCTGTATCTCCAATAGATCTGGATTATTCGAAAATTTGCAGAGAGATCCATCGAGTCGTCTGTAGCAGTCATGTACATCAAGAGATGTTTTTCGAGGATCAACCTCAGAGATCACTGGAATGGACCGGAGGAAATGCCGATGGCTTTCAACATCTTGCTGGCAAGCGACCAATTCACCATCTCTCCCAGTGGATATTTAATGCAGGCGACATTGCTTTCGTTATTTTCAAGGAGTACCAGTGCCGCGATAGGATATTGTGGAATCCTCGACATCGAATGGTCTCGAGGCCTATGGATGCACATGCTTCCAGGGAATCGATTGCCTTGAGTTCAGATCTATTACACCGTGCAGTGACCGAAGTCTCAAAATGCGCTCCTAATGATGGGGCGTATGAAGTTCCACGGAATCCTAATGAACCGCTGATATATTATAACTCGAAGAAAGATGATGAGATTGAAACATATCCCCCAAGGTTCTTTTACCATCATAGAGCCCTACTGTCAGATTATGCAAACTCCTTGGGGGGGTTAACTCAATATCAAACTAATGCTCTCTTGAGTTATGTTCAAGCCAGCCAAGGGGCAGTGTTCGACCAAGCAGATGGTTGGATTGCCCAAGGCAAAGTGCATCGCTCGCATCTTGAGATGCTCTTTTGCCCTAATGATATAGTAATTGCGAAAATGGCAGGAAATCTGGTGGCTCACGTTTTGAGAGCTTGGCCTGGGGGAGAATCGACCATATTTCTCGATTGCTGGGCGTGGGGATTTGACGGCAACTGGCTACATAGGAAGTCCAACACGCTTACCATATTACGACCACCTCGAGAATTTACAATGATACGGGATCTGGAAGTCTTCCCTATACGGTTTGCCACACAGGAAGAATTGAAAATGCTTCGAATCCGCGGACAAAAGTTCTGGGGCTTACGATATCAAAGCCTTGTGACATACAACGGCTGGGATACTAAGGCGGAACAATTTTACGTATGCTATTCCCTCTGACAATGGCGAAAATTATTATAGTAACAACGAGAGATACTGATTGGTGATGTCCAACTAGTCAAACGAAGCGAGGTGCATGATTGATTATCGGATTTATCGAAAGTTTCACCCCACTGCACAGGCTTTCCAGTTCTCCCTTAAGCCTAAAGCCGTTTTTGATCACTGGCCTGAGACGATCCCTCATGACCACCAGCTCAACGAAAGCAACATAATGCTTCTGCCTAATCAAATTCATACTTTTCCACTGAAGAGTAAGAAATGGTGTACGTAACCTCTCGAGCTTTCTGGGTCACATCTGATTATTTCTCGCTAGACAGCTTTCTTGTTGATAACGTAGGTCCTGTCACTTGGAATAAGGAGGCATTTGATCAATTGGTCTTGGATTCAAAAACCAAGGATCTCGTGAAGGCTCTTATCATGGTACGGACTCTAGAGACAGGTTTTAAGCAAGGTATGAGCTTGGTTCGGAAGAGAGATGATCTTATCGCTGGGAAAGGCAGCGGTTTGATCATGCTTCTCCATGGCGGACCGGGAACAGGCAAGACGCTCACAGCAGGTTAGTGAAGTGTTACTTATATGATCGATGAATTTGACTAATAGCTTCCAGAGAGGTTCGCATCGTTCTCTAGTCACTCTAAAGAAAAATCTCTGATATATATTAGCGTTGCTGAAATCGCCGAGATGCCTTTATATAGTGTCACCTGCGGTGACATTGGAACTCGACCAGAGGTTGTTGAAAGCTATCTTGAGTCTGTCTTTACTCTTGGAAAAGCTTGGAATTGCGGTTTGTCCCGAAACCTTGCATATAATAACCCGTAGCTCACGGTATTAGTTCTGCTCCTTGACGAGGCCGACATTTTCCTCGAGGAGCGAACATTATCTGACCTTGATCGAAACAGTCTTGTTTCCGGTAAGCGCTCTTTTGAGCCTAAGGGTGCCATCAATTACGCTGACATGATTAAGTCTTCCTACGGAGCTTAGAGTATTATGATGGTATTCTTATACTGACGAGCAACCGAGTAGGTATATTTGATGAGGCATTCAAATCTCGAATTCAAGTTGCTCTACACTACCCAACGTTGGATTCCCCGTCGAGGAAGAAGATATGGCAGAACTTTCTTGGCATGATGGTAGCTGATGAAGAGGACGCCAATATTCGTGAATTGGAAAGTCACATAGATGAGCTCGCGGATCAGGAAATGAACGGACGACAGATCCGGAATGTGTTGACTACTGCAAGACAACTGGCACTTTTTAGGAGGCAGACTTTGGACTGGGACCATGTTGACCAAGCACTCAAGCCTGCAAAAGACTTCCAGAGGTATTTAGAGAAAGTTCAAAAACACACAGATGAACAATGGGCTATGGATAATGGAATACGAGGTTAAACTAGAGGCGGGGCTTAGGGTTAAGGGTTTAATTAAAAGTTTATATATAACGTTTACAACTAGGCTTTTGTTATCAAGGAATATTCGCACGTGTCAACTATAGGGCCTGAGGCTCACTAACCGGCGAGGTTAGGTAGAGAACCCTTAGTAAGTGATCTGGGATAGATCACGTGATGGACCCAAGATGGGGTCCTAGGGGTCCGGACTTAAAGGACCTAGACAGGGTCCTGAGGGGTCTAGTAAGTAGAAAGTTTCTATATAGCTAGAGTAGTTTCCTTAATAAATAAGAGCTTTATGCTTAACTCAATTTAATTATCTTAACTATTAAGAATAAGCACCTAGTAAGAGTATTATAACGAATCGACTTTGTTAAGTTAGTTGAGATAAGTAATAGGTATAAGTAGTTATATATAAAGAGAGTAGCTTTTAGCCTCTATTAAATGCTACTAATTATAGGTTAAGATAATCAATTTAACTTAAGCATAAAGCTCTTATCTACTAAGGAAACTACTTTACTTATATAGAACCTTTATGCTTACTAAACCCTTAAGACCTAGTCCTAAGTCCTCTAAGTCTAAACCCCTAGGACCTTATCTTAGTGTTACGAAGTAACAATTGCATGTATTAACTAAGAGCCTAAGGCTTACTTACTAGTAAGTAAAGCAAAGAACTCTTAGCAGTAACTTAGGATAAGTCACGTGATAAGGATAGGCTACGAGGTGGGGTCACCTGGAAGCTAATTATAGGAGGACCCTAGAGGACTGCTAAGGTCTAGGACTGCTAATAGACTAACTAGACTAGACCGAAATTCGAGACTAGACTAGACTAGACTAGTGTGCGAAATATTATTCAAATAACTTAAATTAACTTAGAGTTACTTTAAGTTAAGTTGATTTGAGTTGAGTTATATAAATTAACATTGAATTTGAGTTGAGTTGAGTTAAATTAAGTTAACTCAATGAATTATCTTGAATTTAAGTACTTTAAATAGCTTATTTTAAGTATATATAAGCCTTTATAAGTAGCCTATTTAAGGATATATAAAAGAATAAGCGTAAGATTAAGTAGAGAGTAGAATAGTAGAAGAAAACTACTATTTTAATTAACTTAGTAATACTTTTATTATTCTACTAACTAATACTAATATTATTAGAAAAGGAGTAGTAAAAGAGTTCAAGGACGTTACCTGATTGGCTAAGGTAAGGGCCGAGTTAAGGATAGTGAAAGTAGACCTCTTAGTAAGCAAGGCTACTTCCACGCATATATAAGGAGGCTTAACCTTAACCTTCTTCTTAGTCTAGTTAATCGATTTAATATTAATATATTCTACCCTATAGCTATATTATAACTATAAGTATATAGTCTAGAGGATTATACCCTTTACTAGGCTTCTATTCTTAATAAGTTATAAGCTTAGCATAGCGTATATAACGATCCGTCACCCAAGTTATATAACCAAGGGAATTTCCCTCCGGCGCGGTTAATCTTCGGGCCG
>JAPZPB010000588.1:0-21614 GCA_037952635.1 Bryoglossum gracile | reverse complement strand
GGTGCCTGGGGCCCGGGGCCGGGGGTGCCCGGGCGTGGGGGGGGCCGGGGCCCGGGGGGGGGGGGGGGGGGGGGGAGGGTTTGTTATAATGCCCCCCCCCCCCCTTCTCCCCCGTGCGCCACTTTGGACCAAGAACCAAGAAGAATGGAGGTGTGAGAGATGTGAGAGATGCGAGAGATGCGAGAGATGTGAGAGATATGAGAGGTGTGCGAGGTGTGAGAGGGTGTGAGAGGTGTGAGAGGTGTGAGAGGTATGAGAGGTGTGAGAGGTGTGAGAGCGACGGAGGCGAGAAGTGAGGGGAGGGAGAGTGGAGAGTGAGAGTGGTCGGCCAACGACTGACTTATCCAGTCCAGTCGCGAGAAATCGAAGATCGCTGCTGGCTGCCTAGCACTTTTGTGAGTGCCTCAGAAACACCACTCTATGTTGGTTCTTGATTCTTGATTCCTAGGAAACCCTGAACTGAGACCGCAGGATGACTTGGTACAGTATACTACTGTACAAGTAAGTAAGCTCTGCTCGTTCTCCTCTCTTCGCTCACCTCTCACCTTTCGCCATTTGCTTTGCCAGCACCATATTGGCATGCACTCTCTGCGCTCTGCGCAGCCAAGATCAGAATAACAGTGGCAGGGAGGTCCAGTAGATCCCGTACAGTACTGGACTGTAATCCCGCCAGAGGCTCCTCACCTTCACAGCTCTAAAAACACTGCCGTGGCTTGAAGACCACCACCACTACCACCCCCTCTTCGCTGCCCCTACTTCGACCGCACACCGCGATGCCCACTTGCCCACTTGCCCACTTGCCGACTCTGCATTGGACGCGGGCTTCCAAGAAACACAGCCTTACCCGCTTGGGATGTGCGTCGGGAAATGTTTGGCTAGGATCTTCGCTGGGTGCATTGGGTGCATCATTTCATGGATCTGTCACAGGGATAGGCGCGTCCTTAGTCTGAAATCTCATCGCCGTGTCCGGCAGTAAGCCGGTCAAGGGCTTGAAGCTTGAGAGATTCGGAGGTACAGTACAGTACAGCACCGATACGTTGTTGCCTACTGTACTGTACCTACTGTGCGCGCGAAGAAGGACACTACATTGGGTAGAAGAATTGAATGAGAGACGAGAAATGGAATCTGTTTCTGTTCTGTTCTTGGACACCTGTGGTAAATATTTCTAATCCATCAATCCATCAATCCACCAATCTCTTACAATTCTTCAGGACCAACTGGCCGGATATTGGCAAATCCTCAGTCCACCCGAACCTCCTACTTTCACATCTCGATTCCATCCTGCTTCGTGCTTCCACACACGATTGACAGACCACAGGCTCTAGAACAATGTGGTCCGCTCGTCTCTGTAATATTCCCTGTGCAACCAATCGTCTTTCTCCTCCTTCTCCTCTTTCTCCTCTTTCTCCAGATACTGTACAGTAGCGCAGATATGGCCGATCTAATTGTCTCAATTGTCCCAATTTCCCTAATTGGGTAACGTCACGAGGTAACGAGGAACGAGCAACGAGCAACGAGGACAGAACTGGGGACTTGACAGGACTGGAGACGTGGGGAAGACTTTCGGGTTGGGGCTTGGGACTTGAGGCTTGAGGCTTGAGGCTTGAGGCTTGCGGCTTGCGGCTTGAGGCTTGACCACTTCCAGCATCCCTGCCTCAATTCTTCGCTTCTTCGTTCCTTTCTCAGACGCCCTTCACCACCATGCACCCATGCACACCCTCTTTGTGGTGGCTAGAGCACCTACTAATAGATTTGAGGTTACCGAGTACTGGACAGGTCAGTACTGTTCCTGTATCTCGTACTCTCTCGGGCGAGGCCTAACCTGTCCTTACAGTACAATACAGTACTGTACAGTGCAGAAGTAGTCTAGCAGTAGCCACATTGTTCCCATCACCGCATGCCGACATTCCGGAGCGCCGGAGCGGCCACAAGGCGAGAGACAGACTCACTTGCTTCCCCATACTGTACTGCACTTGTACTGTAGTCCGCCTTGAGAAATAGAGTTTGAGTTTGATACTGTACGTACCATTTCAAGCAAGATACAGTTGCCACAGAGCGAGAGGGGGGGGAGGCGAGAGGGGAGAGGGGCTCAAGTGCTTGGTCCTTGAAAACGAATGGTCACAAGTCACAAGTCACCAGTCACCAGTCACAAGTCACAAGTTACAAGTTGCAAGTCACAAGAGTAGATCCTCTAATACCATCCATCCCCTTCCCCTGCTCAAGGCAATCCCCTTTGCTGGTTGCCTGCTTGAATGCGAACAATATTTAGAGTTCTGATGTGCAGGTACCAGCACCAGTGCAGCAACAGGCTTCCAGAAACATACCAAGGAAACATGAGATTGATTACAAAACATGAAGCCACGGCTATACTGGTGTATTTCGGTGTGAGTGTACGGAGCATATGGCAGTACTGTACTTCGTACGCTGGGCTGGACTGGACGTTGTACTCGTTGTACTCGGTCACCCTTTCGTACAAGCTCGCTTTCTCAGAAGAACAGCAAAAACCATCGTCATCAACTTAATCAACTGCAAACAACTGATTCTTTTGGGACCCAGCCAACGAGAAGAGTGGAAAGTAGCTCTAAATTGTGGCTCAGCATGCTTTCTTTTTTTTTTTTTGCTGATTGGCTGCTTTACGATGACCCTGTCATTCTGTTTGTCTGCTTATCTGTTTGTCTCCCTGGCTCCACTCCCTCCACCACCTCCACCACCTCCGACTCCCTAGACTCAGAAGAGATCATTAAGCGAATCTTAAAATAGTTGTGCGGCTGTGCTCTTTCCCACAGCCTCGCTCTGTTTTCCTCGGGGAACATTCACATTTCCTGCACCCTTCGCTCCACAGTTGCATAAACACCTTCTCCACATCCACAGACCACAAGGGGCTTTGAAATAGTGCAGTGTACTGTACAAAGATAGTCTTCACAAAATTGCAGTCATCAGAAGTATGCAACACCTCGTATGGCTGCGTCATAACAAAAAGGGTCCTGAAACAACTTTGCCAGTCTCCAGTGCCGAGGCAGCCCCGGGTCATTGTAGATATCGTCGCCTGGGCCCCCCAGGCCAGGGGTTTCATCAATCACGGCTCTCTCTCCCTCGCTCTTCACATCCATCGGTCGGGAACGGCAGCACCCATTTCGCGACTCGCGAGGCAGATTCCAAGATGTCTCCAAATACCTGTGCTATATCTTCGTTACTGTACTGAAGCGACCAAGCGGTTCCGTTCCCCAAGTGGGACAGGGTACTCCATGCTCCATGCTCCATCATCGTCTTTCATCGTCTTTCATCGTATCTTCTCCCTCTCAACGCTGGTCTATCCGGCCGTGATGGTTCCCCTTGTTTTACCTCCCCCAGAGGCTGCAGCTTGGAGCACAAGTTCGATCCCCCTACAGTATCTCCCTCTTCGTCCCTTGATCACAGTCGACCGTCTCGCCAAGAAGTGACTTGCACCGGTGTCATCGCCCTTCCGCCCACGAAGGGAAACCGAGGCCCTGGTAACTGTACGCTGTCGGATATGACTTCAAATGATCCTCAGCCTTATGGATCGAACAAGCCGGTCTGATTGGTCTGCCAGCTATTGAAGCAAAGATACTTGGTCCTGCACGGGCTTGGCGTCAGAAGCTTATGCGAAACCCAGGCTTCTCGAGCCATGACTGGCCAGGCGGGTATTCTTCTCAAACAGAACCACCGTTCCAAGATACTATTCTTATTACAGTACTTACTGGACAGGAAAGTCTCCTTATGTGTTGTTCAAAGGTGGCTTTGCACTGCACAGTACAGTACAAAATACATTGGTAAACTGTTGCCAAATGCTAAGGGGTGCGGTACAGCAGTCCTGTACTGGACATGTTTGGACCCAGTAAGTCGTCTCGACCATGAGATGAACGACCCTTGCGAAAGAAAACTTTCGGAAGTAGCATACTGTACATTACAGTACAGTAGAATAGGGGTTGGTTTCTGTACAGTACTTAGTGGATGCGATCGATGCGACAGTACTCTACGAAGTACTACTGTATACAGTACTGTACTTGTATCTCTGGTCTGGTTCAGGGTTTCATTCCGATAGGCCAGTAAACGGCGTTCTTCCAGATCTCGTGGTCAACTGAGTTCTTGGAAAGATGACCACCTGAACTCAAAATAGAAGAAGGATCTCTCTCCGGACATGACCCAGATTCCAGAACAATTGTGTCAGAGGTTAGCCACAGTCACACTGCCTCGCGATGTGACGAGCAACCTCAAGGCACTGCCAGGCCATGCTCCTGTGGCAGTCAACTCGCGTGTGGGCATGAGAAATCGCTTCGCCCCGCCCCTCTGAGCTCCTTCTGGAGGACCTTTTCCCGTAGGGCTTAGGGTCACCTTCGCTTCATACTGTACGGAAGCGGTTACTGTACAGTACGGTATAGGACGCCCCAATTTGCCGACTGATGAAGATCTTAAGTACAGTACAGTACTGTACTACTGCACTTACTGAAAACGGTACGAAGTACTCTCTCGTACAGTCCTCTACTGCAATTGTGGACCAATAGCCTGGGTGCGTCACGAGTTAAACTCGGCTTCGCCGCCTTGGCGCCTTTAAAGCTTTGTGGTGGCTTGATGAGCACACAAATCTTATTTCCCAGAGCTTTGGAGAGATGACACTACAGTACTGCATGATACTGTACTGTACTGCTTCGAAGGGTTGGGCAACACTAGAGGTCACCGCTCATCCAGCCCAGTAATCGCGTATTACAGCCAATCGTTGGCCGTGAGGATTTGGCACTGGAGACACCGAGAGAGAAGCCAAGCCAGAGACCGACCACGTTCAAGAGTCGAGATGGAGTCCACAGTCGACGGTTCATGATGTGATGACTGCATGCAGGGAATTGCGCCGACGAGGTTGCAAGCTGCCAGGCTCTCCGTTTCGAGTCGTGGAGCGAAGATGGAACGCTGCTGGGCCCAGGTACATTAAATCCTACGATGATATGCAGTGAGATCTGCCAGCAGCAGCAGCACCGTTCGGCAAAGAAGACTTCCTCAGCTTCCATCATGTTTCGTGGCGCCCGACTCTTGATTTTGAGTTTTGACCTGGACCAAGATTCAAAAAGCTTCAGGTGTCCGATTCCAGATGCTGTTATGTCCCTGTCGGGGATCAATCCTTCAAGGAGGAAACTCAACTCCTTCGCATGCCAAAAGCCCCTCGCACATCCTGCTGATTGACTGCTGCTGGTGGTATCTTCTGTCAGTCCTTACCTGATGTCCCAAAACACAATTCCTCCATGCGTCCGTCCGCACGAAAGCCTATGCGCCCAATTTCAGAGCTCTGGAATTAAGAGTTGCAGAATCAACCAATGTAAGATTACTTGTACTGTACCATACTGTAAGATCTTACGTTGCTGCCCGTTTGGATCGCACTTCAATGCACATATTCTTGGGCGGGGTTCGGGGCTTGCGTTCACTATGAAAGTCCAAACTTAGAACCACAATGATCAACTCTTTTTTCACGCATGCCCAGGTCAAGTCTGTGTGCTCTGCCGAAAAGTTACCTTGTCTCCATACTGTACGTACGTACGGTAGAGTATCTCCAGACATGGCCTCCAAGGGGCCCACGCAGGAGGCCACAACAACTGCTCGAGGTGACTTGGCAGTTCCAAGGGAATACTGTAGCTCCGACTCGCTTATTTGGTACTTCCGTACTTTCGTACTGTACAGTACAGTACGTAACTTTCAGGGGCTTTCGGAGAGAGCCACACAGCTATCAAGCTATCCTGGTTCCCTAAACAGAGGCTCTGTACGAAGCATGGACTGCTTTAAAGATCAGTGCATAGCGACACGTTTATTGCATTGCCCAATAATACTAGTAGCGGAATGGGACACCGGGCCTTTGATTCTTGTGGCAATGTGATTCAAAGCTTCCACATCAGGGCTGGTCAAGGTCATGAAGGGACTTATTTGATTCCATCTACAGTAAAGTACTGTACTGCTATACTGCACAGGACAACTTGTTGGATGATAACCTTGAAGAAAAAAACCAAGGTCTAGCCCCGGACAACTCAAGAACGATGGTTTCCTCATGAGATTTCACACAGTACAGTACAAACCAATCTTGCATGATCACCAAATTGCCTTTTTTTTCCCTTGCCTTGCAGGGGCCTTCTGTTGGACTGGACCAAGAGCGGGAGGCTTTGCCTCCGCCATGCTTCTCGGGAGGAGGGGACTGAGCAATGAGCTGTGAGCTGTGAGCTGTGAAGCCGTGAGCACCCTTGAACGGTTCAACCCAGATCGCGTGTCGCAATCTCATCGCATCCTTGGGGACCCTCATTCCCAGGGCTCAGGGGAATTTATTTTTGAACTCGAGATCCTTGCGGCTCTCTGGTCAATCATTCAGTACAGTCCAGTCCCGTCCTGTCCAGTCCTGTCCTGTACTGTACAGGACTGTATCATGCTCCGTGTTTGGTTAAAGTTGTGTACACAGTCCCAGCACAGTCCAAAAGCTTTACCGAGACAATGTTTTTCTTTTCGTAGAACTGACCTATCAGAGCCGTCGGGGGTCACCCCCTGGCAGGAACTGGGAGAGCCACTATCCGAACATAATGAAGCAGAAGCAGAGGAAGGTTTCTGGGTACAGTACCAAGTCCAGTCCAGGAGGAGCATCTAGTTGCCAAGAGAGACAGACGTAAACGCTGGGCCTCAACCTCATCTCGTGGATGCACCAGAACGGGGTAACAAACGGGGGTACTGTAACAGGGCACACCACCAGCTACTGTACCTACAGTACAGTACTTGTACGTATTGATCATCGACATGAATGCCGTCCAAAGATACAGTACCAGCCATATCTCCGTCTTGAAAGGTTCAAATTGCATAATTGAGCTTCGGACCGCCGGGGGATGGCCATTGGCTGATTGTTCGTTGATCTAGCTTCGTACAGTACCTATTAATAGTATCTCTGGACAGTCGCGGAACATATATTAATCGATTTCTGGGGGGTTTTGGGTTTTGGAGTTTCGGCAAGTGGCATCTCTGGTCTGGAATCTGGATAGACTCAAGGAGACGCCTGTTCAGACTCCGGTACGAAGGTACTGTACTGTCCAGTCTCGTACTGTAAGGGAGCCACGTGAGAATCCATGATGATCTTCTCCTTCCCTGGCTCCTTTGCATCCCATCCTGCTCCCAAACGAGGAATCAGGGTGCGCCAAGTCGCCGACTAATGGATTCTTGCAGATGCACCCATCCCGTCGGTCGAAGAGATAAACAGACCGCGATACTGTGCTTCGTACTTTGTACGCCCGTATCGTTTCCTCATTCATTCGCTCTTGCATTTTATTCGATCATTTGGAGTCCCTCTGCTGTAACCCAAGTACTGCCCCATCGTTGACAGGTGTTAGTATTGCATCACATCATGGTCCACATGCCTCTGTCTCTACCTCTGTCTCTACCTCTGTCTCTACCTCTCTCTCTCTCTCTCCCTACCTCCAACTTTCTTTCTGCCTTTGAGTTCCACACCACGTTAGTAGTCGCTCCACCTTCTTCCCAAACAGCAATCTTTAGGCGAGTCTGATATGTTTTGGGCTTCGGCGCAGCGGGGTACTGGACCGTCCAGTACTACAGTGCGACCGGCATACATAGCGTCCCATCAACATGGTTATGGATCTGGTGGGCTCAAATTTACCTACAAAGGGAGATGGGATGGTTTGTCACTGTCAAGTGGGAAAGCGATGGCCCCGCCCGAACGGTCTGGACGGCAATCGTATGGTTTAAACCAAATGTCTTAGAATCGTATGACTTCTTCTGCAGCACTTGTCTTCTCCAGTGTGCAGGCTCATCTAGCCAGGCACTTGCCGGAGCATCGTGGCGCCTATGGCGAGCAACTTTATTTACCAACTCATGGTCAAGCCTCGAAGCAGTCAGTAAAGTGGGGTAGCTTAGGACTGTGAAGTCTGAGTTCGTACTATCTGCATTGGAAAGTGATAGATTCAACAAGGGTGGATTCTAGAAGGATCTTCCTAATTTGATATTCCAGTGCTTTGGGATATTGCAGGCGGGAAATCTCCTCCAAGTGGAGCGCTCGTTATTCCACAAGAAGGAAGCAAATTCTCGACTTTCTTTTTCGTCTTCTCATTCCTTTTCTGGAACTTATGATGTTGCACAGCCTGACCCATGCCCAAGATATTACTGCACGACTGTAGCACTGGGAGTAACGATGTTTCTACAGTATCTATCTATCTATCTACCTACCTACCTACCTATCTTCAGGCTTGCTGGCAGTGAAAATCATGCTCTATATGTTCTCATTATGTATGACTTAAATGGGTTGCTTGCACATGCAGTGTCCTGGCTATAATTGAGTCGGAAATGCATCTTTGGGAGTGAAGTATGTTTCTGTTATCGAACCAAATTATTATTTTTGATATAGCGTTGATGGTTTGAATTGGTTGTGGATATCCAGGTATTAAAAATCCACAGTTATGGGAGCATGTCTCATCACTCAATGGACGTTCTGAAGCTTCAATATATATATTTGATAACTTCGAAGTTCGAATTGCTACATTTGCTCTGATTGTCTATTCGAGGTGAAAACCGTAAATTATTTCGGTATTCTAAAATGGGAGGGGGATTGGAATCAACCTAAGGGTCTGGGGAATAATAGCCTGGATGGCTTTTGTAATGAGTATTGCCACAGGCCTTTTCATGTATTGGTGGTTTGAAGCTTCGCATTTATTGTGCTCGAGTACATCCTGCTGCGGTTTATGGCATCGTGATCAAGATCAAGAGTGTAGAACTGGAGGCTTGGGCCAAAAAGCGGCTATTTCGGAGAGAGAAAAGCTCCCAGAGCTCACTCTCGCTGAATGCCGCCTTGATGATCCATTGTGTCACGAGATAGTCTATATGGAGCAAGGGGGGTGGGAAATCTTCAGGAGCGGAAGACACGAAGTGAAGAAAGAGGAAGAGGAGGGAGAGGAGAGGTGACCTCCGCTTACACTGCTGCTCATGTACTGGTGCCTCTAGGGAGCCTCCTTCCTCTCTCCAGAGCACGTATGTCCGTGTCCAATCCATAAACATTCCCTTTCTTTCTACGAAAGTATTCTAAGCTATTGTTTTCCAATAGTCAGCTCCTCGAGTACCCGGATCGCTACCTTAAGCCTGCTGTACTGTAGTAAGATGAATCAGCTTAGGAGGAGAAAGCCATCGCGATAGCCAAAAGAAACGGCATCATCTAATGTGCTTTAATGACCCAAGCTGAATGTCGTATAGTTTATGTTTTTCAGCTAGCTTTGAATAACAACCTTACCAAAAATCACAAACTCCCTTAACTATCTACGCCTACTGGACTGTTTACGCTCATTTGAATATCTAAGGAATTGCAAACACTTTGGAGTTTAATTGAGGATGCATCTATTTCTGTAGCAGGCTCTTTGCAAAGGGTGCAACACGTAAAAGCGTGAAGACAGCAAGTGAACGTAAGCAACTAAGGTACTTCCCTGAATATCGAAATGAAGGCAAAAAAATGCAAACGAAAATCATACAATACTGCTAGGCAATGGGGAGGGTACACTTCCTTTAAGCTAGCTCTGTTCCCTAAGCTCAGCCTTGAAGCTCTTGAAGGCCCCCTTGAATGTTTGCCGTCAAGCTAGACGAAGTCACAAGAATATCAGCAGCAGTAGATAAGACAAGGTAAGAGAATATGAGGATATATTTAAAGGAATGACCTCGCTTTCATGAACGGCGTCTGTAAGCATATGCGACTGCCCAGTCCTGCCCAACGCCTCGAATGCAAATAATACAATCACCACCGCTAGGTTTACACACCATTATCGTTGTCGTCATCCTCATCCTCCACAGTAGCGGTCTTTGCTTTTTCATTGTCATTGCTATTCACATCCTCCGCATTAACTGGTACTGCTGGCGATGCTTCAAACCCGGTTGTTGAAATTGGGGTCGATGCCGAGTTACTTATTGTACTTTCTGTGTTCACCGTACGAGACGGCCCCGGAAACAACTGAGATGAACCCCAGTTAGGCAGCGCACTCAAATCCTCTTGAGCTGGGTGAGGTTGAGGTGCGTCGCTAGAAGGCGAGACATGAGCAAGCGAGGGGTTTGATTGGTGGGCAGCGACCGATGGCGGGGTGTGAATGGCACCCGTGTCAGACGAATCAACAGAGGAGGCCTGCGAGTGGCTTTCAGGGTTAGTTGTTGGAATCGGAGTTGATGTATTATTAGAAGATCCCATCATAGGGCTGATGATGCTTGATTGTGCGAGGGAGGTGGGGGCCATAGTCGTATTTACTGCAGGTCCAGAAATAGATGTGCTTCCCGCTTGTTGAACACCTGCCGCTCCATCTAATCTTTCCAAGGAGAGTAGCGTCCAACCCTCTGGGATCGTTACACCGGATGGGAGGTCAGCACTGCCGGCTTGGATAGCAGTGCTATTTGACCTGGCCCCGTGTCTCTGCAATTGAGGGACAGTTACTCCAAACGGCGATGGTTGTCTCGGAGCTATTGGCCCTAACGGGGGCATTGGGAAGTTGGCTATGAACGGGTCTGCCTGGCCATTCTGGATGAGCCGAAGCCTTGCAAGCTCAGCTTGCAAAAGGCCAACAAGTTGTAGCTCCTGCTGTGTGACCTGGAGGCTTCTGATCTCAGTCACAATCTGTTGTTCCAGGTCCTGCAAATGGTCCTGCATTGTATTTGCTCCTAACAAATTGTCGACACCCACAGCTGGCGGTTCGGGCGGAATTCTCCGTGGTAATCCAACCTCGAGCCCATAAATCCTGGCCTGTTGTCCACCGCCATTCTCCTGGCCAGGTTGGGGAGCACCAAAACCAGGGATATCTCGAAGATCTCTTTGCCCAAAGCCAACTCTTAACGGCCCGAAATTCAACATCCGCATCCCCCGAGCAGCACCGGGGCCCGCAGGCGGCGCTCCTACTCCACCCGGCTGGGCACCGGGAGCAGCACGTTGCGCCCCATCTCGAGCCGCATTCGGGTTATTTAGCGCTCCTCGTTGATTCTGTCCTGGTGAGGTATCTACAACTGACCGCCGACAAGTCGGACATACTTGCTGTCGTTCAAGCCAGCTCTTTAAGCAGCCTAGGTGGAGTATATGTCCACATGGCAACTTTTTCGGTCTTGACCTTTCATTGACTGTGGCAGAAGGACGTGCTGGTGGTAAGGCGCCTGGCGCTGCTGCTGGTGCTTGAGGATTTGTGACAGACCACGGCTTCATCTCCTCACGGCAAATGATGCATGTGTCCTCCCTTTGAATATCCTCCACACTAGCATCCGGGTACCTCGAATTCATGTCATGGGTCGCACGACGATATCGAAGGAATGCTGCCAGGCGTTTCGTGAATGAACGTGCTGTCAGGAACAGATCACGCATTATGTGGATCGGTAGGCCATAGAACATGAGAAGAATAATGAAAAACGTGACATAGATGCCCAATTTCACAAAATCTACAGATCCAATTAGTAAAGCAGTACTAGAAGTCACCCAGTGAACAGACCTGTAATGAGATCAAGAGTCAAGACCCATTGACCCTTGGCTTCCCAGCCTGGAACTTCGATATCCATCTCGTCTATATCATCTTCCGAGGGCAGAGCTTCATTTGCCCGAGCTGGCTCACTTCCCTCTCCTGAACTAGCTGCTGCTGCTGCTTCCTCTCTTTGTCTGATCATTTGCGTCCGTTCCTGTCTAACCTCTCTCCGCCGTTCTACGAGCCTCTCCTGCGTTTGCTTCTTCACAACCCTGGCCTCTATCAAGGATATGCAATAACGGACAGCGGTAGCAAGTGTCGAACTTGACAGGATTGCAAACTCGAACAGGAACATGACCATCATATTCGGTCTGGCTTGTTGGATAACTGTGCTGATTGTGTATCTCATCAACAACATGTCGTAGAGTACGGATATAGCCAAAGAAATCGACAATCGAATATGAAACATGCGAGGGTTTGCTGGTGGCTGTTGTTCGAGGATCTCAACCCTCCCATCTCCAATCCAACCCCATACTTTTCCAGTCAAGAGGGCAACGAACATGACCAGAAACCAAGCACCGACTTCTTCCCGGAATATGGTCATAGCAAGACATGTCTCCGTAATCGCAAACCAGGACTTCTCATATAGTTGTTCGATTTCGATTGGTCGGAGGGCTCCATAGCAGAGTCTCTGGAGCCCGTACATCAAGATTCCATAGATGAACAGAATTAAATTGATGAGAATCTACTCGGGAGTCAGCAAGCGCGATAATATGGTTATAATCATACCATCAAACATAAGTTGCTCTGCGCCAAGTACACACATGCCGAATAGAAGTTTGCCCGCTGATTGAAAGCTGAAATGATTACCCCTCCCGCAAGCACAGTAGAGAACTGAAGCTGTCAGCGTTTGTTTATGACAAAACGGGATTGAGAGGTACTTACACCGGCATACCAGGTGAGGCGGCCCATCTTGCTCGAGTCAGCCCGTTTCCAAGGTGTGAATGGCCCTGCTGATGATAAGGGCTATGTGCCCATATTTGGATGTTGGCGTAAATATTTCGTTGGCCTGAAAACAAAATGAGAGGTTCGGGACACGGTAGACTTTACTGTATCGCATGTTTCGCTCCATATGGCTCGGGTGGCGGGTGGCGAGATCCCTGTCCTCAGGACACTAAAGCCACACAAGCGCAACATTAGAAACGTAGGGTAGGTACTGTACCCATGAGTGAAAAGGGACAGCTACAAACAATACAATAACCTAAATAAGCTCTTGGAGGTGCCTAGTCTCACTAAATTTGACAGTTTTATTCCGACTTCTTCTCCTCTTTCCCTTCGGATCCTCTAACGATTGGTTCCAACAAGTCACCTAATGTTTGCCGAATCACCTGAATGCGAATGCAGATCAATTCCAAGCAAGCCACTGTTATTATTTCACAAGTACTTATTTACGATGCTGTCCGTCAATTTCTCACTGACCCCCCTTGCTTCTGATGTCTGGCCATGTGAGGTAGATATATCATATCCATTGCCTCAGCTCAACCCTGAGCCAGACATATTGTTGACAAATGCCCATGTACAAGCCTTCATTAAGCTGTAGGAAAGTAAAAGGCATAAAAGGCCAGTAAAGCAACGCACGCACCGACTGATATAGATGCTCGCGATGGATGCCGATGCCTGCCCATATCAGAGATTATTCGTACATGATCATTAGCCATTACTTCTCATTACGTTACTAGCACATCCTTCTCCTCTTCGGTCGCACCAGCAGGTGTCTCCTTCGTTGGAAATGTCTCGTCTTTCTCCCACATAACGCCAGGGCCAGTGTAACTTGGTTGTTCCACTGTCGCCTGGAGCATAGATCCTGAAACTGTTGCTCCAGCAGGAGTGGCCTGAGCAAGATAGGTAGGAGAGCTGACACCTTCTGAACCGTACGGCAATGGACGCATAGGGATGTCCCGAAAATCTTTGCCTAGTTTATTTCCTAATACATCTGACTGGCGGCGAGCGAGCTGCTCCAGCTGCACAGCCGGATCCTGCATAGAGTAAGAAAAGAACCTCACGTATAAGAATAGAAAAAAGTACCCAATCCTCCTGAGAAGGAACCCCCTCGGCAGCAGGCAACTCGCCATCATCATCTCGCTCCTCACCCCAGAAACTTGGCCTCCGGATCGGGGCAGGGGTGACTGGTAAACTGGGCCTTTCAAGCTCTGTGGGGAAGTCGGTGAGCTTCATGCTGTGTCTTCTCGTCCCCGGGCTGGACACCTCTGATATACCTGAGCCATATCCCTGTAAAACTTGAATGTTCCCCTTACGGTTCTTTTGCAAGTTTCCAATGTACCGCTCAATTTCAGGGATGTCATCCCAGGCGTTCTTTTGTGTATAAGTCTGCCAAGGATCAGCAGGCGTGAGTTGGATGGTGGGTGTAGTGGGCGTGACTGGTGATTCATTCTCCTTGCGTCGCACATCTTCTGTGGAGATGAGCCGCAGGGTCTCAGTCACGTCCACAGCATCGTCAGCAAACACTCTTGTTGGTTTGGCGGCATCTTTCTCCCATGGGAAAATCGGTGCGGGTTTCTGGTACGTAGGGGTTTTGGGTACTTCATAATACATGTCCTTCGGTGGATCAGGGTATCGTTCTGGTGCTCTGAAGGGTGTGGGATCGGAGGACATGTCATAATGGGTTGCGGGGAAATTGGATGCTTCAGGCAGAGAGTCTGCTGGTGGTGGAGCTCTACAGAGCGTGTTAGCAGGATCTAAAAGTTGAAGTAGGAGCTGTGACTTGCCTGCTGGCATCCCAAGCTGCATAATGAGTTTCTGGCTCTGGTTCCCTCTCCACAATCGGTTGCACTGGGTGAACATAAGCTTCTTTAATCTCTTCGGGCATTGCCATAGTTTCATGCAAAGGCGCCTTCGGCGTTTCGTAGATTATCTCACTCTCACACTCTCCGGCTTGACTTGTCCGGATGCTTTCTCCGGCTTGACTTGTCCGGATTCTTTCTCCCGCTTGACTTGTCCGAATGCTTTCTCCCGCTTGAGTTGTCTGGATGCTTTCTCCCGCTTGAGTTGTCTGGATACTTTCTGAAGCGACTGGAGTCACGGGTTGGAACTCTCCCTTTGTATAGTACTGGACAATTGAGGTAGCTCCTTCAGCAGTATTTTCCGCAGACTGTTTAGAGTTAGTTGATGGGATACCTCAAAAAAATTAATTTCACGTACTGATTCTCGGTAATGTCGGTCATATACAGCCCACCATCTCCCTACTAGCTCATTATAAGGTGTCGATCCTCGGTGTGCATCTCTGCCTCGAGACCATGGCTTTTCCTGGCCAATGAAATGGGCCATACTGATACTTGACTGGAAATGGCGATAGGCGGGAAGGTACTGGTAGTGGGCAGAGGGGGTCACATTGTACGTGAAGCTCAAGCGATTGAAGCTATTCTTGAAGTGCATATTCAACAAGCCCTGGTCTGCACCATCAAACGATATCCCACGCTGTGCCATGGCGAGCAATGCATAATAGTCACCCATATTTGGGTTCAATACCATCAGACCGGTATTAAAAATATCCGGCCACCCTATGTCTGGAGCAGCAGAGAAGGGCTCTGCAATGTCAAACAGCTCGTCTGGGGCACGAAGGGCGACCATGTCTGCATCTAAGTATACTATTCTGCGGAATTGGAGTTGCTTCCACAGAGTAATTTTGGTGAAAGTTGAGTGGAGATCGGCTCGGTCCATTAGGTAAAGATTAGCTGGTGTCCCATTAACCACTCTCTCGACCGGAATAACGAAATCGAAAAGCCTCTGCTTGGAGTTAGAAAATGTTTTGTGCAAGGCAGCTTCTGAGTAAGAGGTGGGACACTGACTTGAAGTTGCACCATTGCATCTGCGGAGACAGTGTCAGTTGTGACGAGCACTGCCAACTTCTTGGTTGTGCCAGCATCTCGGAGAGAATGCGCCAGGACCAATGCACCTAAGATGAAGCTCTGGTCAGCAAGTCATTTTGGTACAGAGAGTGTATAACTCACCTGGCAGATACTGCTGGTTCAAAAGTAGCTATGGAGAGGTTAGAGGTGAGACACAAACAAGTGGAGCTGGAGCTCAAGCCCAACTTACAGTCGCGTAAACATCTTCCCCGTGGGATGTCATGACTGCAATTGCAATTGTTCTGGAACAATGTGCAACTCGGGAATTCCACAAGGATGTTCTTGCAGCGAGACCTGGGAACTGGTGAACATGAGGTCAAGAAGAGATTGAAGAAGAAAGAAGAGGAGATAAAGGAAGGAGTGGCAGAGTTGAAGGAAAGAGGGCAGGCAGCGTTTGTTTGGAAGGCGGGCTGGGGGCGATGTGATGTGATGATGGGATGGGATGAATGGACAAGGACCAGGACGAGGGCCGGCTGTACTGTACAGCACCAAGTATTTTAGCGGGGGGAAGGGGGGGGGACGATAGGTACAGTAACATAGCTTAATACGACTGTATAGAGAAGACGGGAGGGAGAAGAGTGGAAGAAGAGAGGGGCAAACACTTGTTAATACTAGGTATAGTATGTAGGCAGTTATTATTTTCTGCAAAAGTCAGGAGAAACGAAATGCCATCTGCTGGTCCGAGCCGAGTCTTCATTATACAGTGCAGTAGGGTAAGTACAGTTACTTCATAGCGTACCTCGTACTATACAGTCAATACATGAAATTACCGTTGAGGCGACTGCAGCGATGATGCACCGTCCTCATCCTCGTCCTTGTCCCCCAATGCAGGTGGACCGTGGAATGAAGTTATTATTAATCAATCCACCTCAGCAATGATGAGCATGCACAAAGGCAGCTAGGAATAGGAATAAGAAGGCGGTTACTATACAAGTGTAAACAGAATCCCCTTCCAGTTGAGATTGCCGCAGCTACTGTACATGAGCAGGTGGGTGAGAGTGAGGTGAGTGAACAGTGAACACGGCATGGATTTCCTTTCTATCTTTGATATCTTTGATACAGCGTGATAATTGCAGTCCGATGTCTAGTCCATTAATTCATTCATCCATTTATTTATTTATTTATTTATTTATTTATTTATTTATTTATTTATTTATTTATTCATTAACCATGCTTCTTCGGATTTCTTTGTCCACTCCCAGCAGTCATTCTCGCTGGAAATTCATGACGCTCTGCCTTCACTGGGCAATCTTACTATACTTGATACTATACCGTACTCATGGCCTCATAACTTCATTAACTATTAGGTTTCTTACAAGAAGCTGATAGTGTTGTTGATCTTCTGAAGAACCCTGATTCAAGGTCTGGTCCGTATTCGTCGGCCAGCCACCGTTGCTGCAAGCTTCACATTGTGCCCTATCAGCGTCCTCAGAAAATAAGAGCTACCCCGCCAAATCTGCCATTTCTGCATTCGTTCTGCATTCGTTCTGCATTGCATGTCTTTACAGGTGGACACCGCGTCGACGACTCAGCGGTAACCAGACCAAGACACAGTCGTTCTCCTCCTCAACAAATTACTTGGGCTGAATTTTCAAGTCCCAAGGCTGGAAGTAATTCGCGATCCTCTTAAGGTAAAAAGCCAGGAGGCCTTCTTTCACGATATAAGTACGTTGCATGATCAGAGTACTACCTCCATACTCCGATGCCCTTGGTGGCGTACTGTAGTGATCCCCCTTTCTCTTTTTGCTGCATCACCAACTCTGCATGACCCACCCTCATATGGTACGAGTCTTTCGACACTTGATGCCTATCGCTACAGGTCGCAACGCAAAGACACATCCATCACTGTCCAAGGTTACTATATCATAGGCTGGCAACTTTTGTTCAGCCTGCTCCGGCACCATCTCAATCTCCACGTGATAACAACCACCTCGAACCGGGCCGCCATCAGTATAGCAGCAGATCTTACCATAGACAAGGCCAGAAATCTTATCAGAAGCCCTGCGAATTCAAAAAGAGAAGGGAAAGGTCCCCTCGGAACTTAAGGCCGCTTCAAGTTCATGGACTTGCCAGTGGAACTTCGTCTAAAGGTAAGATTTCACTCCCTTACTTCGTTACTGTCCATTTCCCAGATACCTGGGTTGTTGAGGTTAGAGCATACAGGAGGTATGTTTCCTTGCGTTTGATAAGCTGAAGCTGGATTTGCGAGACTCTTTTACTATTCATGAGCCGGGTGTACCTGGTCTCCCTGCCTGGAATTAGGCACTGGACTGACTCACCAGAAGTTCCCATCGCCTTATACACAAAGTATAATAGTCCCATCTTCTTGTCCAAGGGAGAAAGATAGTTATTCTACTAATCATCCAGGAGTCTGTGACACCACTCTCCTGGTATTTCAAGATATCTTTTAACAATCAGATATCCATGCAATTTCAGCCAGTCCCTACGTGATGGCCAGTACCTAAATTTTTGTGTCCAAGATCAGTTGAAGTTTAGCCAGGATTCCTAGTTACCTCGTGATTGAATATGAGGTTAGAAGAAACCTGCTCACCCATGAAGCAATACCTCTTTATTTTCAAGTAGCAAGTCTTGCGCGGCCTCTCGGTGGTTGCTGTTCATGACTAAAGAATGACACAGCTATACTCGTCGAGAATGGGCCGTTTTCGGGGGGGGGCGGGACATGTTCTCCTTACTTCGAATTATTTCCTAAGACAGATACTAATGTATTACTGGGTTACAAATTAAGTCTAATCTCTTCAATTGATATTGAAATCATTTCAGACGGAAGCAGGCCGCGGCAGTTACAGCCAATTTCAACATACCCCCGAGTGAATATTCTTCGACTTTGTAACAGTCAACAGAGAGGCAACAGACATACTTTATTCTGAGAACTCGTTCACCGTACTCCTACGTAGGATCCGTTTCCTTTTAACCATCGTATTATACCCATTGCTAATCCGTGACTAGCTATAAACCCAACTTCAACATTTCTTCATAGTAGATTCCGTTGGTCAACTATTCAATGTGTTAGCAGACTCAAATTTGGACCAAAAGCATGCTTCCAGTACGCAATACACCCGGCCGTGCTTCCAGTGTTCTGAAACTGAAATCCTAGCGAAGTTTAGAGCAGCAGATTTCTCCTACACACCCGGCGGCCCAGACCAATTCAAGGGATTGAGAATCTCTAACTGGGTGAGGTACGAGAGTTCCTTTCTTATTTCCTTTACTTTCTTTTGACTTCATCTTACCGCTCCAAACACCTCTACTTCCGAGACATCCTAAATAGGAAATAGCTGACTCCCGGTTTCGGCAGTGCGAATGTAATGCGGGCAGAAATGCACGCAATTCAGACCGAATTAGAAGGGATGTTAGCTGCGGTCGAACAGCCATTGACTTTGCCCCAGGATTATACATTGGCATGACCAGCCGTAAGGTTGAACTTTCGGCACCGTCGTCCTCTGCATTGGAAGAAGATCGTGGCGTTGTTGTAGCTTGTGACGAGCGTTCCCCATAAGAATATAGATCAACTAATAAATCGCTGCAGTTGAAGCAGACACTAAACAAGGCATTATTACCTAACGAAGGTAACTCCCTCCCTTGCCTCGTTTTACTAGCTGCAAACCATTGCGTTATACGGAGCATTGCCGTTGCTGTGTATGTTAACCGTAGGTATCGATACTTGTGTGGATTGACCCAAACATACTAGAGTGTCTAGAGCTTCTAGGATAATTCTGAAGACTCTGAATCTCTAGGTCTTATTATTCACAGACATAATCGTGGCATCCCTCGCACGCTCGGGCCAGCAAGCCACCCACTTTAGTGGGTGGTGGCCACCAATACGTAATGATTACCGATACGTAAAAAATTCAATACTACAATACTAAATTAATTATATTAAACTAACGAATTATTAGAAATAGTTGCTAATACCCTCTATGCAATCTCCGTTACTTGCTTATTCTTTTAGCGTTTCGCAGCCCTTTTTGCGTCTCTTTTAGCTTGCTTAATTGCCTTTTCTATAGCAATTGCTTTAACCCTCTCCTTACGCATTATATCTATTAACTACTTATTTCCTTCCCGTATCTCTTAATCTATTGCATCTATAGCTGCTCGATATCTCTTTCGTATAATATAATCCTTCTCTTGCTATTGCTTATCGAGTATAGCTTAATCCGCCTTAATTTGCTTATTTAAAGCTCGCTTAATTACTTATCTCGATTTTGCTAGATCTGCTTAATGCCGCCCTTTACATTGCTTATCCGCTTGCTCTATTATAATTATTCTAATAAATCGTATTTGCTTATAATTCTTCTTGCCCGCGGCCTTGCTAGCTACTTCCTTAAGTATGCTAGCTAGCTATATCTTGTTAAGCGCCTTTTCGTATGCAATTGCCTAGGTCCCTTTTATATATATCTTCTAAATATGCTTAACTAATAGCAAAAGCTTACTATCTTCGATAAAGTAATTCGATATTTATAAATCAAGGTACTTCTACTAGCGTATAACTTAGTAAGGATTAGAAGGAGTTTTAAATAGAGAAAGTGGTATAAGCGTAAGAGATATATAAATTAGAAGTATAGTAAGGGCATATTGCGGGGTAATTAAACGTGTTTCTCTTATTATAACTTTACTTCGTTAGCGCCCTTCTTCTATACGCTATAACTCGGCGCGTATCTCTTTGCGGCGCCTTTTATGTTTATTAAATACAATATTTAAATCGATTTTATTTTATATCTTATATAGAACGGGTATACTATCGATTATAGTTATATTATCGTATAGGTTAATCGGAATAAAGTCGACTTGCTAGCGGCATACCTCTTGCTTTAGCGTAAAGTTCTCTTCCTCTTACTAAACGCTAAGAGTCTCTAGCATATAATTCGGGTTAAATAGATAGATTCCTATCTCTTAAAAGCTTGCCTTAATCGTCCCTTCCTTAAATCCAAGCTTCTTAATCTCTAGTTAATATGCGAGGAAGTTGTCGCGGTTAAAATCGAAGTTGCTTTGCGCAAGCTTTCGTCTTATTATTACCTAGTGCTAATGCTTATATAGACTAAATACGCAGATATTAAGAGGTTGAAGAATATAAGTAGCTATAACAAATCAACTTCGTAGGGTTGGTTGGTATAAGTAGTAGATATAAGTAATTATATATAAGAGAGAGTAGCTTTAATTACTTATCAAAGGCTACCGATTATAGGTTAAGATAATTAATTTAAGTTAAGCACGAAGCTCTTATCTAAGTAAAGAAACTATTTAGCTTATATAGAACTTTCTTACTCTAAACTTAGCTAGACCTTAGCAGTCCCCCGAGGTCCTAGATCTAGATAAACCTTAGCAATCCCCTAAGGTCCTCTTATAACTAGTTACTAAGCAATCTTACTTAGTTGCTTATCCTTATTATATAACTTCTCCTAAGTTACTTACTAAGAGTTCTTTGCCTTACCCGCTAGTAAGTAAGCCTTAGGCTCTTAGCTAACACTTGCAATTATTACTTTATAACACTATCCTCTTTTTAGCCTAGTATCGTCCCGACGCTTAAAATGCCTTATTAAATAGTTTGCATAGTAGCTTCCCTACCTTTCCTTCTAAAATAACGTCTAGAAAGATAAAGAAGAAACTCGAATAAATCACTTTTACCCTTTAAATCTAAAGATCCTTTAATAATATCGAAATGTTTCCTTATAATTACTATCGTTATAATTATCGTTGCTATATCGCAGCTAGCCCCGAATCTGCTTATTATACTAAGTGCTATTATATAAGTTATAGGAAATATAACTTTACTTTTAACTTGCCTTCTTTAAATAACTAGGCTTCTCTAGATTATTAACGCAAAAAGCTATATAATAAATAAGACAAAGCAATAGCGAAGATCTTATATCTTCGTAAAATAGAATAACTTCTAGATTATAAAGAGAGCGAAATAATAAAATATAGCATAAGTACTCTCGAAGAGCTTAACGTTACCGAAGCTATAGAATTATCTTATATAAAGTCTATTGCTTATTCCTTAGCAAAGGCCTCTTTTTTCCTAGAAGATCCTATAATCGATCCTAAACCTTTCTTTAACTTTCTTAATTCCTTCTAGTTAAGTATCCCTTCCTCTTAGCCTAACCCCTCTTAAGTAAACCTAAGTTTTGCTTATAAAACTCCGCGAGTTTCTTAGAATACTTAAAGTAATCTTTTAGTTCTTATATATTCTTTAAATATAAGTAATTAAGCTATTTCACTAAAT
>JAPZPB010000587.1:0-21677 GCA_037952635.1 Bryoglossum gracile | reverse complement strand
TCCATCTCTATCAAGTTGCAAACTTGCATCACTATCGCTCTCTGCAGCCTCAACGACCAAGGTACTCCTCCTGTATTCATCATATGCGTCTTCTTTTCTTCGTTTAATTGACCTGACGTATTACCACACCCAGCCGGAGGGATCCCCCAAGTCCGATCGGAGAATATTTCAGGATATCAGAATCAGGATCAGGATCAGAATCATCCAATTGCATTGGGTTTCCTTGACTCAAGTCGACGCTCGGCCAGGCCACCCAAAACTTACCTTTGCTCTTACAGTTACAGTTACTGTAACTGTTACTGCTACTGCTACTGCTACTGCTACTGCTGCTGCTGCTGCTGCTGCTGCTGCTGCTGCTACTGTTACTGCTCTTCCTGACAAGGTGTGGGAAAGCAGTGGTCGATACTGCAGTGTTACATCTTGCTTTCTTGCTCGCAGTAAAATAGGACGAAGTGTTCTATGATCAAAGCGGGTTAGGGCATGGGCACCTGCACTTGTACCTGACATTAGCAGCTGCCGCTGCAGCTGCCGCCCCCCAGAGCCGTGGACTTACTGTAGGGCTACATCGGGATCTTCTTCGATTGGACTCTGTTGATCTCTGGAGTCTGCGTCCACTTCTTTCACTTCTGGGGCGATTTTTGGCGATTTTTGGCGATCTTTATTCGGGGGTGAAGGAGGGAGAGAGGACATAGGATAGGACATCATTACCCGACATCGACATCGACATCGACGTCAACGTCTAAAAAGAGCTGGGTCCTCTCACTCTCAGCAGCTCGCGGCCTCGGTGCAACCAACACCAATTGGAACCAGTCGACGATAAAACTCATTCTCAGGAGTCAGTCCAGTATTGCCATTTGTTCAATCATCATCAATGCTCCCATTGGCGTCGGGCAATAAGAACTCACCCATCGCCAATTACCAATCACTAATTACGTCCAAACCTTCGCTCAGACACTTCCAATTCCAATTCCTCGACACAGGTCCAAGTCCCCAAACAACGTTGCGCACAGCGCTCACACCTACGCCCAAGTCCTCATCCTCAACCTCATCCTCAAACTCCTCCTCATACTCCCTCTCCCTCCCCCTCTCCCTCATCCTCGTCCTCGGCCTCCTCCTCACCCTCAACCTCAAACCCCTGACTTTTGATCAGGTGAAGGTTCTCAACTTCCCACAGTCCTCTGCTCCAACCACACCCCACCAACGGCTCGACGCCCGATCTACTTACTGGCACCCCTCAACTACTTTGCTCCAAAACTTCGTGTCCGTGCTAGTACTAGTACTAGCACTGGTCCACTGGTACTTTTCAAAGTCTCCGAGTTTTGCTCTTGGCCTAGCCCACCAGTAGCACTGCCCGTTACTCGTTCTTTCTCGGGATTGTCTTCTGGGCAGCAGTCGTGCTGTAACAGCCGTGTCGGACACTGCACTGCTACCGTTGCCTCCTCACAGTCCCCCTCCCACTGCTCAGGCTCTTGCGGGAGCCGCCCAGCCAGAAGCTCGTTGCTCCTACCCATCCGCACCTGCACCTGCATCTGCATCTGCATCTGCATCTCACTAGGCCGCTCAGAACTTGATCTCGCACGTCCTTCAGAAACGTCCAAGGACGCAAGAAGCAAGAAGCAAGAGGCTGTCAAGGCTCGGAGTCGCAAGCCGCCAAAGGCTCTCGACATCCAACGGAGAGAGCCGCCTCTGCTTCCCTAACTCTATCCCAACCTCAATCTTCCCTTCCTGCGGTCTCTATCAAGACGCATGATCTTTGGTCACAGCAAATACTCGGATTCAAGTCTTTCAAGTCTTGCGAGATTGGTCTCTGTCCAAGACTCTTTCGTCCCCTCCTACTCCCTTTGTATCTGAACCCGCCCTAATTTGGGCTCGAGGCCCTGACTCTTGCTCTTATTATCATCTCGCCGTCACAGAGATTTGAAGCACAGACCAACTAGTGTTCTCTGTTCGGCATCTATCTGTCTCCCTCTGTCGATAGAGGACAATTGAGACGATCACTCATCGGCTCATCATCCGTCAATCCTCTCCCTCCGGCCTTCTAGAAGAAAGCAGGGGAGAATAAGGATTCAGCTGCCAGCCTGAACTGCATGCATTGCTACTAGTCGTGATTACCTGAACCCTGCTTCGCACGAGGTACGGGGTGGTTGAGGTGGTCGAGATAAAGGCGTCACTGCTCCCCCGAGCTTGGGCATCCACCATACACTGCCAACCAACAACCTCAACCTCAACCGCTTCAATTCTAGTTTCCAGTCCCGACTGACGGCGACGACGCAAAGACGTTGACGTTATCCTTATTTGCGACCAGGACGTCTTAATTCTGTTACCCTGGTGCCGTTGGCCCTACCAAGCCGATCCTTTTCAGGGGACCTGCTTGTCCCGAGTTTCAAGCATCAACCCGGCAGCGAGGGTGACTGTCGACAACGCAGTGAGCCAATACCTGGAGTGCTTGCACTTTTCATTTGGCTTCCGCGAAACCGACCTGTTCGTTTCTCCAAGTACCGAGTCCTTTATACCAACAATACCATTTTAATTCTGCTTTGCGGCGCCCAGGAAGTTCACTTTCGCGTTGACGCCACCTCAACCAACCATCAGCCATCAGCCCTCAACTCTCAACACCAGAATGAGACCCTAAGGAGCTTCATCCACACAAAAGCAAAAGCAGAAAGCTCTCGCCCGCCTTCCTGAGCCTCACCCAACGTCTACCAGCTCATCAATTCACCCGCGCGTCCAACCCTCCTCCTGCGTGTGAGAGCAAAGGTCAGCAAGGATCCAGCAATATCTCATCACAGCCTCGTGCCTCGACCCTCATCTTGCGAGAGCGACAGGCGTGATTTTTGAGATTGTGTTCTTTGGGAGAGGCTGAGATTCGAAGAGCAGGCCACTCCGTAATTTGGCAAGCTGGCACTCCTACACTCGACGCCAGTCCCCTTGCCGGCGGCGGCGCATCGACTGGATTCGTTGTTGGCAGGCTCGCCTCCAGCCTTTGAGCGGGGAATGGACGACAACAGCCGCCGAAGAAGGCAGAATGAACCGCCATATCCGGTACAAGACCCCCGATTTGGTTCTGATCAGAGTCAGGGCCGTGGCTTTTCAGGATCTTCATCAGAGAGGTACCGACCAGCGCCCTTGAGCACATCACCACCAACGGGACGTGGTGCCGGCGGTGCCACAGGCTACCAAGCGTACTACCCAGATCCACCGACATCTTTTCCTGCAGCTCTCCCGCAAAACAGTATGCAATACCAGTCAGGTTACCAGCAGGATCAGAGGCAGCAACAAAGCTTTGCCGCTTACGGCTCAGATCTCATGTACAATGTTGCACAGCAACCCCCACAGAATAACGTTTACGAGTCTCCTCCACAATTTCAAGCACGGCAACCTGCAGCAATGCAGATGTTGTCGGATGTTGCGGCACCTTACTTTCCAAATGAACCAACTAGCGCACCTGCTCCACCAGGACTGCAGCATCACGCATCCTCGGGGTCCTCAACTGTCTACCAGCAAAGCCCAGGAGACCGCGCTCCTTTACTTCAACAAGGCTATCCGGGTGGCATGGTCGGAGGGATGCCCCAGGCTGCTCCAGAAATCATAGATGAGGAGGATTTCCAAGCTCAAGGTCCAGGAATGGAGGCTGCGTACACGGCCTATCAGACGGCCCTGAAAGAGATTTTCCAAAACATTATAAATGGACGTCTTGGGGAAGCAAGTCAGTCGTTATTGGAGGTTTCTGAATGGCTTCTGGGTCACGTTGGAGATCTAGGTATGCTCTTATTTCATCTGTTTGATCTTGCCCACTAATGGATTCTGATGAAGGCCTTACTGTAGACGAAGTTGCCCTGCACGGTGATCGAATACGGCTCTGGGGCGAGTTTAATACCGCCTGGCTGAGCATTTTTCAAAAACAAAAGGATATGCTAGAGCTTGCGCAGCAAGTGCAGCGTCCTCAAAGTCTCATGACGCAAGATTTTATCAGCAAGATGGCAAAAGACCTCATTAGGATGTGCGATGCAGTTGAAAAGCACGGACTTGTTGACTACCAATACGGAGTTGCCGAGGAGCAAATAATGATGAGTAAATATATCATTGACAGTATACCCAGATGGAACCCAAACTAACCTTACGTTCTAGTTCTTGAGGAATGTCTCGATCTTCAGGAGTCAATAGAAGGGGTTGGGGTTGTTGCGGTCCAAAATCCGGGGCTTGGACGGGTACCTTGAAGTTTGCAAGCTCGTCCAATTTTTAAGAATTATTGTTTGATTATGGTGTAAAGTCTACTTTGTTCCCGATTTAGCGCTTCAGTTCTCTCTGTATCTGCCTGTACGGGACTGTGGCGGCGTGGGTTATGTCAGGTATTGGCGGATTTGAATAGCAGCATGCACGAGGACGACGGGCACAGCCAAGGAGGTCCAGTTTGAGGAACGACATTGATGACGATATGGAGATGAGATTACACGGCGGGCTCTCACGGGCAGTTTTCTGAAACATGTTGAGGGCGTCCCTCTCAACATTCTTTCCCATGTACGACTACATAGCAAGAGAATTGCACATACGAAAGAATAATTTGCTGCCTGTTGGTAGCCACGAAATAGCATTGCTTGAGGACGGTCTTTCCACGTGGTTCAATAACAGCAGATGAAATGTGTCATATTCTTGCGACTTACATTAAGTACAGTGCTCTTCAGCCCAATTCTCCAACACATGTCTCGGCACCAGAAAAAGAAAACCAATGATCCGCAAACCCAGATCGGGGATCCGAGTCTCTGTTCGAGGCTTGTGACTGGTGGTGGCTTCTTCCTGGAAGGAGCTGTTTACAGTACTTGACGGGATGCAAGAGACCGACATTGAAACACAAAGCCTGACATGTCACTCCCAAGGTATATCGCTTGACAGAGAGGCATGAGGGGATATCTTCACAGGAGTGATCTGCGAGACAACCACTTGCGGATCCTGGGGAGGACCCACCAGGCAAAACACGTCAGGACCGCGTCAGCAAAGCAACCTCTGAATATCCTGGTGCCATGGAGCTGGATCGGCGGCGCAGGGCTTTATTGGAGGACGAATTATTGAGGCTTGCATTGATATTGAGGGGGACTTATTAGAGCGGCACACAGTTGACTGGGTTTTCCTCCGGTGGAAAAAGCAAACATTGTTGGTGGGTCATGATTCATGGCATTTGGTAAAGATGTGTCCCGCGAGTGCTTTGTCGAAACCCAGGAAGAAAAATTGAAAAGGAACTGCCCACTGGAGATAATTGTTAGTCGGTTGGTAAGTCTTGTATACTTGTACCCAAGCCGGCATGTATGATTCAGCCTTGCTGACCTATCCCAAGAGCCCGAGTGTTTAACCAGATCTGAACGTATCAGTTTACTTGGAAACTCAAGAGGTTCTGGGTATTTCAAATGGTTCTAAATATCCGGGCCAATTCAAATCTTTTACAATTCCGGATATTCTGGTGCTGGTTGCTCTATCCACCAAAAGGCTGCCGAAAACGCAGCAATTACGTACCTAAGTAAGACTGGTGGGCCTCAAATAATAGAAACGGAGAATCTCGAAATTGATCCTCCTGGCTTCCAGCATTGCCTACTTAAAAGGAAAGCCGGAGTACAGCAACCTACGAGCCCCAAAAGAATGGCAGTGGCAGGGAAAATTCCCTCATCAGCGGAGAATGAAGGCGGGATCACGTGTTTCAGCTGTGCAAGCCAATACCAGCTCAACTTGAATCAAGCTCTTTATACATGGTATAGTACAGTACAACATACACTATCTCTTGACCCAGGCGGGCATTTTTCTTGCCTTGACGTGGCCTGGCTTCTTTCTCTCCACCCGTCTTGGATCGCGTGTGACACACCCAGCTGTTAGTTATTGTTAGCCCAGAATCAAAGGCTGAGAAAATATTGCAACTTACCTCGACGTAACGCAGGCTTTAATGCAGGTTCATGTGCGAGTAGTGCCTTGCCAACAGCTAGAGTTAATGCTTCTGCTTGTCCAGTTGTCCCCCCTCCCGAAACAAGCGCCCAAACGTTATATTTATCGATCCGTTCCGTAGCCTTCAAAGCCCAGATTGCACTCTCTCTGTCATGCACCCTCCCAAATGCATCCGCCAGTGTCTTTCCATTAATCAGAACCTCCCCAGTCCCCTCCACGACCCATGCCCTGGCTGTCGATGCTTTCCTCCTTCCAACACCCAGAGTCCTGCCCAAGTTATCCACGGGCGCGACCTTCGCCACGTTAATGAACGGGTCTAGGTCTCTCTTGTACTCGTTCAATGCAGATTGGACGTCTGGTGGCATCAGAGATGGGTGTATGAGGTTCAACCGACGAAGAAGCTCGACAATCTTGGAGTATTTCGATGCCATAACAGATTCGCCAACGATATTCCTGTAACCAACCACAGTTTTCCATGCTACACGCGGAGCATCTACAGGCGATACGGTAGGTAGAGTCGAGTATTTTGTGTAGAGCTTTTGGAGCGCCAGGAGATCATCGGTGAAGGACGGCTGTGCGGTGAAATAGGAGGGTGATTCGGGTAGAACCCGAGCATAGAAGAGCGGGGCTTCTTCTCCATCTTCTCGGCCCTTAGGAAACTTGATCTCGGGTGCAGCTATTCCTGCTTGTAGTCTCGTCCATGTTGTGAACTGTCTAGAGGGAAGATCCGCAATTCGCCGTTGCAAGGAAGAGTTAAAGATGGTCAGCCGACGTGAACAAGTAGACCGGAAGCATTCCCTGAGAGTAATTGGCAAACAGGACGCCTTCATTTCGCTGAAACGTAGACTCCTGGGGCCTGTTGTAAGAGCGTGCCTCGATTTCACAGAAAATAAAGCCAAGTTTGAGGTCTGCTGTAGTGCCTTTCCATCTCGAATAACGGCTCGCGCTAAGCGGATTGGAGAATTTTGAGTCATGTGACCAAGTTAAGACACCCGCTAATTTGGCGCTAAAAGGCCCACCGACCTCTCAAATTTTGTATCCTCCTCGATTCCCAAACACCTTCCTTTCACAACATCTGCAAAAGACACCACCGTCAAGATGGCCCCCTTCGGAAAGCTTTACACCTACCCCGTATGTTATTCATGCTGCCCCATACTCCATCATGCATTTCTCCATGTTTCCAATTCCATGTGAAGCTTCGCAGCTAACAGGTCTCCTCAGGGCAACCCCCGCTCAACTGCCATCCGTGCTGTCGCGAAGGCAAACAACATCGACCTCGAGATCGTTGAGACTGAGCCTGCAAAGGGTCTTTCTGCTGAATACCTCAAGATCAACAAGCTTGGAAGGGTCCCAACTTTCGTTGGAGCTGATGGCTATGTTCTCCACGAGTGCATTGCCATCGCCGTCTACAGTATGTTGCTGAATCTCACCCCTCATTTATTATCGCGCACCGCAACCCATCCCGTTCCTGATGCTATGATGAAAAAAAAATGTCATACAGTTATCCCTGTCTTAATCATCCCTGTTGATTTTTTTTTAAATTAATTAGACTCTGAGCATCATCACTTCTGAATCATCTGAATTCTATTCATCGATGCCTGGAACTTGCACTAACATTCCTTCACAGTAACCTCCCAAAATGAGAAAACCACCCTTCTTGGCAAGACCAAGCAAGAGTAAGCACCACCTACCAACCATTCATCCCATTCAGATGTATTGACTACGCTATAGCTATGCTTCCATCTTGAAGTGGATGTCTTTCTTCAACGCTGAAGTTCTCCCTACCCTCGGTGGTTGGTTCCGTCCCCTCATCGGCCGTGATCCCTACAACAAGAAGAGCGTTGATGACTCCTCTAAGGCTGCCCTCAAGGCCATCGGCGTTGTTGAGGAGCATCTTCTTCACAACACTTACCTTACTGGCGAGCGTATCACCCTTGCTGACCTATTCGCTGCTGGTATCATCTCCCGTGGTTTCCAATTCTTCTTCGACAAGAAGTGGCGCTCTGAGAACCCCAACGTCACTCGTTGGTATGAAACTGTCTACAACCAGCCAATCTACTCCACTATTGTTGACAAGCTCTCCTTCATTGATGAAGCTATTAAGTACACCCCACCCAAGAAGGAGGCTGTCCCAAAGAAGGAAGCTGCCCCCAAGGCTAAGGCGAAGGAGGTTGAGGATGAGGAAGAGGACGAGACCCCAGCTGCACCAAAGGCTAAGCACCCCCTCGAGGCTCTTCCTAAGCCAACCCTTGTCCTTGACGAGTGGAAGCGCCAATACTCTAACTCAGACACTCCCGTCGCTCTCAAGTGGTTCTGGGAAAACTTCAAGGCTGATGAGTACTCCTTGTGGAAGGTTGACTACAAGTACAATGATGAGCTCACTCAAGTTTTCATGACCTCTAACCTCATTGGCGGTTTCTTTGCTCGTCTTGAGGGTTCACGCAAGTACATCTTCGGCTGTGCTTCCGTCTATGGCGTCAAGGACGATTCCATCATTCAGGGTGCTTTTGTTATCCGTGGCCAAGAAGCACTTCCTGCTTTCGACGTCGCCCCCGACTATGAGTCATATGAGTTTACCAAGCTCGATGCTTCCAAGCCCGAGGACCGCATGTTTGTTGACGAGCAATGGACCTGGGAGAAGCCGCTTGTTGTCGGTGGCAAGGAGTACCCTTGGGCTGACGGCAAGGTCTTCAAGTAGAGACCCCGATGCCAATGAGCGAAATGTAATGAAACGAGATCCATGATTGGAACCGCTACCTCTGTAGCTAGTTTCTGCAATGAAATACAATGAACAATTCTCAACGTATAGATGTTTCATATCTTATGATTCATAAATTCTTCCACGGAATTCACGTCAACTATCTATGGGTGCGCTCCATCAAAAATCTGAAGCACATCGCAAGCTCTTGAAGTAGTAGACGTTGGTTTTTGTACTGAGATTTGCTACCATAAAATTGCAGGCTCCATGCTGTGGACCTTTGATAGAGTGCTCTAGTAGGTCGCTTGCTTCCATCTGCACACTAGTAATGGGGTATATGAGTGGAATTAAGTTCATTGAGAGGGTCGCAGATATATGAACGGAACGAAGCTTCCACGTTGTGTTCTCATGCTACTATCAACCACCTAGGTTAGCATAGAGTTCCTAAAACAAATTTCATGTTGGCCGAGCAAACTTACATGATTCCATACAAGGATCATTTGGCTGTAGAGAGGGAGGCAGGTTTGAATGGGTGGGCTTTGAGACAAGCACTAACATTCGCATGCATGCTCAAGTGGTTCAGGTAGTCATGAACTTGAGGTAGAATGTTACCTGGCTCTTGCGCATTGCCGAAGTACTCTGGGATCTCGATTAAGTTATGAGGCTCTGTCCTTCCCTTCTCCAAGGAATCATCTACCAGCACGGTGTTTGTCTGGTCCCATCGGCCACCATGTGCATAAAGCGGATGAGTTCTTGCAATAACTTGGTCCGCCCATACTTTTGTCAGCTTCTTGTAGCATTGCACCCTCAATCTGTAGTCTGCCATGGACAGTCCAAACCTATCCCGTCCCCAGATTGCAGCCACTTTCGGCTTCAAGTACGGGGCGAGAATCGCATTGCACATATGCCCCACGTTCTCGGGCCTTGCAGATGACCAGATGACAACAGTGAAAGTGTTAATGCAGTATTCCAGGAACGGTATAGCGTTCGGTCTTGCAGTAAACTTGGTCGGGTTGGTTCGCGAAGGACGATGTAGAATAGTACCGTTCAAGTCGATCACAACCAAAAGATGCTGAGGCTCTGAGAGAGGTCTGGGTACCTCGTTCGCACGGTAGAGATATTCTTCTGCAGGATTCGGCACGCCACCGGATGCTGCGGATGGTACGACCTTTCTATCTCGGGGCGATGTTGCTTGAGCAGGAGCTTGAACGTGAGAACCCTTTTTGCGGACTACGGGTTCTGGTGTGACCAGGAGTGCAGCGCCTTGTTCGGGGACCTGGGTCACCATGCTTGAAGCTGATTGTGCAATTATCAGCACTTCTTGAGGTTCTCCAGAACGAGGAGGAAGCTGGTTGTTGATTGAAGAATTTGGGTTTGGCATATTTTGCGAACCGTAGCCTTGCGGCCAGGGCGCTGGTTGTCCCCCGGTGCGAGACATTGCTAGAGATGTGCTGTTGAATAACCGCGCAAGTCTGAAGGTACTCCTAGCCCTGCAAGCTCTTATAACTTGCATGGGGTAGAATATTCCACTTCTCAAGCATGCAAATGTAAATTTAAATGTAAATAGAGGAGTTGAGGAAGGGGGAAGATCGGGACGAGCCTCGCGGATTTTTATTTCACCGCCCGCCTAATATGGTCTAGTGCCAAAAGCCGAGGCGGTACTAAATAAATTACTTGATGCTATTCGAAAACAACAATCCAACATTAACGATTCAAAATGGCGTCTGCAAAAAGAAAGGAAATTGGTACCAGCCTACAACGGCGGGTTAGGGCGCGACATGACTCTGAAGATCTTCGATTGCCTGGCTCCCCACCGCAGTTGAACGACGGCGAATCGGATCCAGATGACGAAGGAAGTTCCGCAGATGAGACAGATGAGGTTTGCAAAACATCTTAGTTGATTACAGAAATAGCTAATTGTTACAAGTCAGAGTTAGAAGAATCAAACGCACCGGATGGCACAGCATCAATATCCTTTGGCGCTCTAGCCAAAGCGCAAGCCACCTTGACTGGGACCAAGAAGCGTACAGCGAAACATAACGACGGCGATTCTTGGGAGGATAATGAAGCTTTAGAGCGAAAGTCTGGACGCAGAGATCACCGGGATTTCAATCGGAGTAGCAAGCATGCCCCTACTGAGATATCCAGCAAAAAAGCCGTCTCCAGGAAACGCGAGGTTGTGACAGTCAAGAAGCGAGAGCATCGGGATCCCAGATTCGAGCCTTTAAATGGACCAATTGATGACTCGAAAGTGAGAGCGGCATACTCCTTCCTGGATGACTATCGGGAGGACGAGATGAAGGAACTCAAGGGTGCCATTAAGGTTACTAAATCTGAGGAAGAGAAAGAGAAGTTGAAGAGAGCTCTCATGTCCATGGAGTCGAGGAAGAAAGCCGACCTGCGGAGGACGAAGGAGCAAGAAGTTCTAGACAAGCATAGGAAAGAGGAGAAGGAGTTGGTCAAGCAAGGAAAACAGCCTTTCTATCTCAAGAAAGCGGAGCAGAAAAAGCGTATGCTGCTGGTCCAATTTGGGGACCTCAAAGGCAAACAGCTGGATCACGTTATTGAGCGGAGAAGGAAGAAGATGGAGGGCAGGGAGAAGAAGAAGATGCCATTTGCTAGAAGAGGGGTGGAGTCGTAGTCTTCTCTTTGCCTTGCTCTGGATGGTTCTCTTAGTACTTAGTCGTATCTTCCAAGTCTACAAGAGCTAATGACGAAGGTGTCTAAATATCATCTTCTGTATAAGATTGACATACTATCTGATATCGGAGCTCGACATTTTCAAACCCCTTTCTCAATTACAGAGCCAAGATGGCGAATCCCACTAGTCAGTTGCGACGATGCTCATATAGGATATTACAAGTTGTGATTCTGTTAGATACAATACATCTGTTACAACTCTGTGGGCATCATGCTCCACAAGAGACTTCACATTCGCCTCAATTCTATAACCATTCAGTCCAAAATACGAGCCTTCTTCATACTCTCCTCGAAGAGCTCCCGGCATCTCACTCGACTTCCAAGCCTTGCACATAGTAGGAAAGCCCCGCTCAACTTTCTGTGCAAACTGTATGTCTCTTCTGGCGGGGGTGCCAGTCTCTCTTTGATCATTACTGGGATAAGCGCTTTCACCCTTTCGGTGATAGTTTGGTCCTTGAAGTCATAAACTTCAGGTGAGCTCTTCAAAAAAGGCTCAGCAAGCGTAAGCACTGAAGCCAGATGTGCATCGAGCATTGTCTTTGACTCTTGCCCGGTCAGATACCCCAAGTCGATTGACAATTCCCTTAATTTTTCCTTATCCGACCTCGAGGCCGCCGCCAAAAGTTCTGTGTACTTTTTTATGAAGCTTTCTGGATACTCCCTAGATGCCCCAAAATCCAGTAACTCCAGCTTGTTGGTTTTGGCATTGTACATGAAGTTAGTCCAGTTAGGGTCGGTCTGCATGAATCTGAATTCCGTGATCTCGCGGAGACATAAACGAAGGATGTTGGTACCAATCCAGTCCTTTTGCTCTTGTGAGAAGCTCTGAACCCGGGTCACACCAACCCCATCCATGAACTCCATCGTTAGCACCTGCTTCCCAGAAGCTTCGGGGTATACTTTGGGAACGACGAACACATCCGTCTCATCGGCCAACAGGTCTTGAAATCGACGTCCACATTCTGCTTCCCGAATATAGTCGCATTCCCATGCCAATTCCGTCCGAGCATTTGCAATAGTCTTGTCAAGAAAGAGCCCTCTTGGGAGAAGGCGGGAAGCAGTAAGGAGAACTGCAAGGTTGTTAAGGTCAGAGTCGATTGATTCCGCAACACCCGGATACTGCACTTTCACAGCCACTCGAGCTCCATTCGATTTCAGCACAGCGCGGTGCACCTGGCCAATGGAGGCTGCGGCTAGAGGTTTCTCCTCAAAACTAGCAAAAAGCTCTCGCCAATCAGAATTAAGATTGCTTGCCAGAACCTTGTTCCTCTGCGAGGCTGGCATGTAGTCGGCACGGTCTTGTACTCTTTGCAAGACTTCCTGAATAGGCCCTGGGAGCATCCTAGAGTCCTGGAAGCTTATCATTTGGCCCAGCTTCAAGGCCGCACCTCTCATCCGAGAGAGTTTCGTCACAAGTCTATCCATATTACCTGCGCTCAACATATATGACCCTTCTCCTCCAATACCACCAACCTGGCGAAGACTTTCCGTAACAGCTCCCCCGAGCATACCCATTGCTAAGCCGCCATAGTTCCAGAGACGCCCAATCCTTGATGATGGTACTCTAGACTCTCGCAATTCATATCGGGTCGCGGTTGTGCCATCGTCATCAGGCTATTTTACTGTCAGCAATCAGTAAAGCTTGATAAGGGAGCTCTCTGACACTGACGTTTTTCTCCGGCACCTTATTGTCCATTTGTGGAATTGCACTGGTATGACTGGTGTTTATTCTTGCTGAGCGTTGGGGGGCCACATCCTCTTGCAGCGCCGAGTGTTGTGATGAGTGAATATTGAATGTATCTTGGTCCTTACCTTCGGCAAGCTCTGTGTGGTCTACAGGTGTCTCTTTCGCGTCCTTCAAATCCAACCCATCTCGGAAAGACCTCTGTGTTCTAGCACCTAGGAGTTTGGCGATTCGTGGACTGTAGAACAAGTCGGTGTTGATACCTTCCGGAAGCTGCTCCTGCTCCGGAACTGCCCCGACGGATGTTATATCTTTCCCCGGCGCAGTATCATAAAATGAGTCCGAGTTGATTACCCCTTCTGCTATGCTTCCGCCTTGGCCAGTTCCTTGTGTGCTCGACATATGCTCAGGAAGATTGACTCTTGGTAGTGATGAAAGCACTGGTGATATATGCGCCGACTTTTTAAAGATGGTGTCCTCGCCATGACCATCTGTTAGAGGCTCTTTGACAGGTTCGTCAAATGCATCTGCGGTCTCTGACGGAATCTGGATTTCGGATTTTTGCTGCACTATTCTTGGATCCGCTCCAGGGAATGATATCCGGACGTTGTTCAACTTGGGCACCCCGCCGGGCACAGGCAACTCGCCTGAACCGAGACTTTCAAAGGTAGACTCTTTTGGTAAGGCTGTACCCTCTGGGCGAGGTTGACGGGCTGCATCTTCCTGTTGAATTACCCTGTCTCCTCCTGCTACCAGGTCTATTGTAGAGCTCTTAGTCGAACTTTCGTAGAAATAATCTTGCTTTATCCCTTTCTTTTGTCGTGGACTCGAAGGCCATTCAGTGGATTCCTTCGTTGGAATTGGACCAGCATTTCTGGTCGTATCTTCTAAAGCTTCTGATGTCCATGCTGGCGCGTCCTCGTTCAGACGAGATGTAAGAATTGCCGCAGCATTGACAGTCTCAGTAAGCCGTTCCGTCTGGCTTCGAACTGCCCTTGCCAATGTCGATGTCTTGCTGTAGATATCGACTTGTCTCGTCCTCAGTGCAACATGTTTCTGCGCAACGCCACGAGACGCGTTGAACAGAGCAGCCAAGTCCAGTATCCTTTTTCCGGCCATAGCAAGCTCTGTGCGTTACCACAATTGGTCATTGGGCCATGGTGCTGTTTTATGTTTGGTGTACAGGATAAGCTGCCCCAAGATACGATTAAAATGTAACCCGGCTCGGCCTGAAGGTAGTGGTAGAGTGTTCATTCCATACCCCCTGCACTTAAATGGCGGGATGACGTAATGCGGCCACTCCCTCATAATTCGGACGAGGCGAAGGTAAGATCTTACATTAGGGTCAGATGAAATTCAAGGGCCTGGAAACCTTCTTCACTGAGACTGAGGTCTTCAAATCTCAGACAAATAAATAATTCAAGAAATATAACTATACATTCAAAAGCAAAGCTTATTAAATGATCGGTATATGGAGCAGGTACTTGCAGCAGAAACACTCGCTATACGAATTAAAATACTACAGTAGCTTAGGTTGCCAGCTCAAGTTGTAGTATCTCAACCATTCTATTCTATTGCGTATTTTCTGACCTCCAGGAATTCAAATAAGGGGTATTCCCAAGCGCCGTTGTCCAATGCCATCTTTTCTCTCCATCACAATGTCTAGCTCCTCACTTCTGAGCGGGAGCCCATCGAGCCCTAAGCTCTGATTTTTCACGTACGGTTGACGTTGTATTATTCAGAAATGCATCAGACCCTGCTCCACCACCTTTCCCTCCCACCTTAGTCCAGAGCCTTTGGGCAGCCGGTGTCAAATTACCAGATCCAACCCTTGGGCTGCTCGGGAATCGAGGTACGGGTGTCAAATCCACCTTACCAGTCATCCCATGCTTTTCAGATGCCCGTTTTATTTTAGCGGTCTTATCAACCATCCTGTGATGCAAGTCTTCCCTCCGACTTTTCTCCTGTATAACGAAAGGGTTCTTAATCAGTTCTCCGCCGCCAAGAGTGATCAATGGGCCGGGGTCAATAGCCTTTGCTTCGGGTTCATCGTCGACAAAAGCGTACCCATTAACACGGGGTGTCTCACTCCCATCAAAGCCCGACTCAAGGTCTGAGGCTCTCCTGTGTCCAGCTATGGCAGCCTTCACAGCTGATAACGACGGTGATGGCGGTGTGTTGGAGTGTTCTTCGGCAGATTGGGCTACTGGCATGCGGGTGTTGGCGTACGAAAGGGTCTTTGGGGCTGCTTTCGATTCAACTTGTGCTTTCTGGGCAACCGTTTGAATAGAATCTTCCACGCTTTCAGGAGCGAACATCAACCCGTTGTCTGGCTTCGACTTCCAAGCATCTGGCCTCGCGGGCTTCTCAGATACATCTTGGATTGCGAGTCTATCTCTTTTACCGCCATCATCCTGTAGAGATTCTCTTGACATCAACAATTTCGTCTCGATCTCCTTCTGCTTCAGCATCATTTTTGACGGTAATTTATTATTAGCAGACCACATCCAAGCATACTTCTCGGCACGCTTCTGGTTGTGCTTATCCAGAAGCTTGTAGAAACTCTCGTTATCTTCGCTTGTGTACAAAGACTGGAACTTATCCAGGCTCATATTCGTATCGACCTTTACTATCTCTGCGCCGGACATGGATGTTGAGGCATCGGATATAACTGAGCCTGGGGTGTCTCCAACAAATCCTCTTGGTGTACTTGTTGCTCGAGATATGGGCTGCATAGAGGTCCCACGTCTGCCTTTGTGTCTGCCAGGAGTCATGATTTGCTGAAGCCGTCGTCCTGCGCTTTTTATCCAAGCTCCATCTCGAGAATCCAAGGCATCTAGGTACTCCTGCTGGGTTTCCGTCTCAAGCAGACCAGGGAAGAAGTCGCGGGCTATAATCTCGGATATTGCGTTAGTGTACGCATCTTCGTCGAGCACATTCTTAGGGCGCTTAATACGCTTAGGCGGAGGGGGCATCAGCTCATTATCGGTCGGGTGACGAGCGAGGGCAGAATGTGGAAGCTTCTTAGAGAGTTCCATGGCTATCCTAAGGTTGTGAAGTTGTGACGGTTCAAAGGCTGACCTAGTTATTTAGCTTGTGATGAATAGGTACTCGAGCAACTTGGAATACCCAAAGAGAGTTGGAAGTTCAAGATATCGGGAGACGGGTGGTGTTTGCGGACGCTGGGACCAGCAGCTAGAGGAGAGAGCACACGATGACAGTGTTGGCGCAGTGTCTGGGATGTAAGATACTGGTACTGTAATAGTACTTCGTACTTCCGTATTATTTCTGTTGTGTGCTGTGAGACTGTGCAACAGATTGAAAATCAAGATTCCTTGCTGCGTATGCTTATGCTTCCGGCACGAGGGCAACCTTGGGTTGGTGTTAAAATATAGAGATGGAGATTGAAGAGGATATGGCTGGCACAAGGCACAAGGCGATCATTCATTACTCTCAGAATCTCTCTCTACTCTACTGTATCAACGAAGTCAGCAATAAGTCGTAAAGCCTCATTGGTGCACGGACGGTGGCCAATGAACCACAGCCTGGTGACTCGGGCTCGGGTATTCCCTTCTCTACCACCCTGCGGAGAGAGCTTGTGCAGCTGCTGCAGAAGATTGAATTTAAAACCTTTCTTCATAATTTACAAGTGCTACCTTTCTCCCCTCGTTCACCTTGAATCGCAGTTTTGACCAAGCTGCATTTTCTTGTTCTGCCGGCTCTGAAATCCCCATATTGATTGCGTTCCTCAGAGGTCCTGTGTTTGTCCTTCCAACGACGCTTCCTACCATGGTTTCCACCGAAGAGCAGGCCGTTGCCTTTAAAAATGATGGTAATAAGGCGTTCGCTGCGCATGACTGGCGTAGAGCTATTGATTTCTATACCAAGGCGATCGAGTTGAACGACAATGAGCCAACCTACTATTCCAACAGAGCTCAGGTAGATTTCACTTCGGCTCCTGGCCTGCTCACACGACTAACATTCGGAAGGCAAATATCAAGTCGGAGGCTTATGGATACGCAATAGCAGATGCTACCAAAGCGATTGAGCTTGACCCAAACTTTGTAAAGGTAAGCCTTGGGAATCCGTCAACAGCAACCGCAACTAAATTTAATCCAGGCGTACTATCGCAGAGCCGTTGCTTATACAGCCATCCTCAAATCACGGGATGCCCTTCGAGACTTCAAGACTGCCTCGAAGCTTGCACCAAAAGATAAAGATCTGCTCTTGAAGTTGTCAGAATGCGACAAGATCTGCAAGAGAGTTGAGTTCTTCAGGGCAATAGAGATTGGAGATGAGCCATCCGCTGCCGAAGGGTTGGATCTGGACTCTATGGTCGTTGATGCAGATTATGATGGGGCAAAACTAGGCGATGAGATGACACAGGAATTTATTGACGATATGCTAGACCGGTTCAAGAATGGGAAGAAGCTACACAAGAAATACGTCTACCAGATCGTCATTGCGGTCCAGAAGATCGTGTATGATGAGGCTACCATGGTTGAGATGGAAATTGAGGATGATGCACAACTCACTGTCTGCGGAGATACACATGGCAAGTTGCACAATGCCTGGGTGGTTGAAGTGGTACTAACATCATTTAGGTCAATTCTTCGATTTGATGGAACTTTTCAGACTCAATGGTTTCCCCACTAAGAAGCACTATTACCTCTTCAATGGGGACTTCGTAGACCGAGGATCTTGGTCGACTGAAATTGCTCTACTTTTGTACGCCTACAAGTGGATGCGGCCATCGTCTTTCTTCATTAACAGAGGCAATCATGAGACTGATGACATGAACCGTGTCTATGGCTTCGAGGGCGAATGTAAAGCAAAATACAACGACCGCACATTTAAGCTCTTTTCTGAAAGTAAGTCCGAGTCTCCATAGAAGTCCTATTTAATCACCTTGGCGATTTGGTTGGCAACTTGCTAGCTCCATTCACTTTTCACTTTTCTCCCCTCTCCATCAGTACGTTACTAACTTGCGCTAGGTTTCTCGAGCTTGCCACTAGCCACACTGATTGGAAAGAAATATCTTGTTCTTCATGGGGGACTATTCTCTGATGACAAGATCACTCTAGATGATATTAGGAAGCTTAACAGGCATAATCAACGTCAGCCGGGGCAGGCAGGACTCATGATGGAAATGTTATGGACAGATCCCCAGACCGAGCCAGGTCGAGGGCCAAGCAAGCGTGGTGTCGGCATGCAATTCGGACCAGACGTTACAAAGAGATTCTGCAATAACAACGGTCTAGAAGCAATTATCCGCAGTCACGAGGTGAGGATGGAAGGATACGAAGAAGAGCATGAGGGAAGATGCATTACAGGTATAATTCCAACCTTGACGAATACTTTCTTACCCTTATTAATAAAGTGGATAGTATTTTCTGCACCTAGGTATTGTGACAGCACAGAAAACAAGGGTGCCTACATCAACATCGGCCCTGATTACAAGCTCGACTTCCATAAATTCGATGCAGTACCACATCCCAACATCAAGCCAATGGTTCGTCAGCCCATTCTCCATGTCCAGTTATGTCGCAATCCGACTAACTATTTAAAATAGGCCTACGCACAGAGCAGTCTCATGTCGATGACATGAAGAGCTAAAATTTGGAGGACTACTCCTAGGATAACATAGCAAGAGCTTTCGCCAATGGATCTCATGTATTCGTGACAGTGAATCTGCAATCTTTCGCGCGGGGCGTCGAGGTTATAAAATTCGGGATTCGGTATCTTGTATAGCATCAGCCTCGAGTTGCATGGTCTGGCGCCTCGCATTTGAGACAACCTGATGATAGACAAATTTAATTTTGCTTCGGGATTTGCCGGAGGTTCTAGGAGAATCTTCCTCAGTTGTTCCATATAATATCGGCTCCCTCGTCGCCGACAAGTGTGCTGAGCCAGTTTCCCGTAGCTTTGACCTGCCATTTAAAATTCCTATCCATCTCCATCCCTCCAATCCAGCTTCCAAGGGCAGTAACAACTGGGCTCTGATCTTCACGCGGGACCCTGATCCAACATTCATTCCCCGCAACCTTTAAGATGTCGATAGAAATAGCAGAACCAGTGAGTCCCAGGAACTGAGTCAGTGAAGCCGTGACGTAGGATCGCACCGTCAACAGATCGAGAGATGCTGCACCCGCATCATTTTGGTCTGACAAACGTCGGAGATGAATGTATGAGAAAGGCGGTGATTTGATTGTTTTGGACGTGATCTCGTGACCACAACTGTGTTTTTTCCAGGGTACGTGCTTTTCGGAGGTGTGCGCCATAATGGGTTCGAGAAACGTTGAACTTTTGCAGAATAGAGCGCGACCAGGAGTAGAATCCACGTAGAAGGTCCCGTTGCTTCTGCTACAGTGCTCGGTGCTCTGTGGATCAGTATCAGTGTTGATTTGAGGGAAGTAGTGGTGGTGTTGAAGAAAATCGAGAGTCAAGAGCCGAGTACGTGCAGTCGGAGGGGAAATCTGCTAGTTGTTCCAACTGCAGCATCTGCCTCCTGTCACCACCAATTCCACGAGCTTTACATTGACTTTTGTTATCTTTTCCGCTAATCTATTACTCAATGGGATAAAAGAGGGTTGACAGAATTTATCGATACTCCTTTATAAGGCGGTGAGATTAGTGATAAGATGCTTGTTGTATTTTACTTTCTCTTTATATTTTAATAATAATAGATATATTACTATTTCTAATAAAAGGTGTTATACTCTAGTTCCCACCTTCGTATAACCATTTACGATCACGTGGCTCTCCGCCTTATAAGTGGTTCAGCCTTATAAGCGGTTTAGCCTTATAAGCAATTTAGCTTTATAGTATACTTTTAGTCTTATAAGTTATAATTAGCCTTATTATTAGAAAAGGAGAGGTAAAAGAGTTCAGGGATATAGCCTGATTAGCTAAGGTATAGTCCGAGTTAAAGCTAGTGAAAGTAGACTACTTATTAAGCAAGGCTACTTTTACGCATATAAAAGAGGCTTAACCTTAAACCTTTTTCTTAGCTAGTTAGTCGATTAAATATTAGTATATTCTACCTTATAGCTATATTATAACTATAAGTATATAGTCTAAAGAATTATATCCTTACTAAGCTACTATTCTTAATAGGTTATAAGCTTAGCATAGCGCTAAAATAGAAATCTACGACTTATAGCATCTTCTTAATAAGAAATCCAGGGGACTAACTTATAACAAATCGACTTTATAAGGTTAGTTTAAGATAAGTAGTGGGTATAAGTAGTTATATATAAAAGAGAGTAGCTTTAGCTATATCGAATACTATTAATTATAAGTTAAGATAATCAATTTAAGTTAAGCATAAAGCTCTTATCTAAATAAGGAAACTATCTAGCTTATATAGAACTTTCTTGCTCTTAAACTTAGCTAGACCCTAGCGGTCCTCTAAGGTTCTCTTATAATTAGTTTATAAGTGATTTTACTTAGTTGCTTATCCTTGTTATATAACTTCTCTTAAGTTATTGCTAAGAGTTCTTTGCCTTACCCGTTAGTAAGTAAGCTTTAGGCTCCTAGCTAATATATGCAATTATTACTTCGTAATACTATCCCCTTTTTAGCTTAGTGTTGTCTTAACGCTTAAAATGCCTTATTAAATAGTTTTGCGTAGTAGCTTCCTTACCCTTCCTTCTAAATAATATCTAAAAGAATAAAGAAGAAACTTGAACAAATTACCCTTGCCCTTTAAATTAAAAGATCCCTTAATAGTATCGAAATATTTCCTTATAATTATTATCGTTGTAATTATCGTTATTATATCGTAGCTAGTCCCAAGTTTGCTTATTACGCCGAGTACTATTATGCTAGCTATAGAAAGTGCAACTTTACTTCTAACTTGCTTTCCTTAAATAACTAGGCTTCTTTAGATTACTAACGCAAGAAGTTATATAATAAATAAGATAAAGCAATAGCAAAGATCTTGCATCTTTATAAAATAGAATAACTCCTAGATTATAAAGAGAGTAAGATAATAAAACGTGGCGTAAGTACTCTTAAAGAGCTTAACGCTATCGAAGCTATAGAACTATCTTATTAAAAGTCTATTACTTATTCCTTAGCAAAGGCCTCTTCCCTTTTAAAAGATTCTATAATTAATCCTATTCCTTTCTTTAACTTTCTTAACTCTTTCTAGATAAGTATCTTTTCCTCTTATTTTAACCCCTTTTAAGTAAACCTAGGTTCCGCTTATAAAACTCCGCGAGTTTCTTAGAATACTTAAAGTAGTCCTTTAGTTCCTATATATTCTCTAAATATAAGTAATTAAGCTATTTTACTAAATACTTAACCTTATTCCTAATATACTAGTAGTCTAATATTATCTTTATATTATATACTATATTTAGATTAACTAGGTTAATCTTTATATATAAGGCGCGCGGCGCTCTCTTAAGTGCTAGCTTTAAGAGTAAGATATAAAATACTAGATATATTCTTATTATATTAAGTAGCTTAAGTCGATAATTAACTAGTTTAATAACCTTACTAATTTTAAATAGTCTTAACTTCTTATAATCTAGTTTCTCGCTTAGTTATTTTGTTTTAATATTTTTTTAAAGTAAGTAAACTCTATTTCCCTCTTTAAGCATAAGTTATATATTATATTTAGCGTTATAGTATAATGCTATTTGCTATAATATAAAGCATATA
>JAPZPB010000586.1:0-21693 GCA_037952635.1 Bryoglossum gracile | reverse complement strand
CACCCTCACCCTCACCCTCACCACCCTCACTATTATTTCCACCTCACTTATATCATTACCTTTCCGCAGATACACCCCGATTACCCCTCACCCTCTGTATCACTAATATCAGCTTTTGTTCCCGACGAGATGGAAGAATGACCACAAGACCCAGTTTGGGCCGGCAGCCCCAGCGTTCTCTGAGTTCCACGAATGCAATCCAGAGGCCTCCGCCCCATCGCACTCTCTCCCAGCAGTTATCCTCATCATCATCATCTACTTCTTCTCCGACCAGAGGGGCCGCGAATGGAGGCTTCGTGGATTTGTCGCTCGATGGGGATGCCGCGCTCGGCCGCCAGGGTCCGAGAATAGGGTCGCGCCTGAGAGTGGAAATATCGAAAGACTCGGAGCATGGAGACCTGGTAGAGTCGCCGAGGCCTTCATCGGATTTGACTCTAACTTGGAAGCCATCTCTGCCTCCGCGAGGGCGACCGCAACTGCATTTTGATGTCCCAAGTGTCAGCAACCTCAGCCCCCGCCCAGCGCAAGACGGTGGTCAGAACGAAGTGGTTATAAAACCTATGCCTTTGCCTGCGCGACCTGGACAGCATGCGCCACAACCTTCTGAGAAGGCACGCTCGGCTCCGGCGAATGCAGTGAAGAAGGATGCTCGCCCTAAGCCATATGTATTGGAGATCCCGGCTGTGGCTCCTCAGTACCCCAATAATGGTATTATTCCCCAATAATCTGCCACTGGCGTAGCTAACTTGTAAAAGGGCGTGCCGACTTCTATCCTTGGACCGGAAATCACCCCGAAGACCAGTTCTCAGAGCCCATCATTCGACAGGGTTATTTTGATAAGGCTCACTTGACTTCAAACGAGTCGATATCTGCCAAGCTACAAATTGCTCCTGCGCTGAAGCAGAGGAGTGGACTTCAGACACTATCATCACTCTTTGTGAACGTACTTGCCCAGCGCAGATCTCATGGACAAATTACCTCGGCTTCAACGTTCAAACCTCCGCCGCGGGTAACTGTTACGGATACAAAGCGAGAAATGTGGTTGAAAGACCTGGCGAATCCAACCATCTCCTTACGGAGGCTTAGTCGGTCGATTCCGCATGGTATCAGAGGCAAGGTCTTGCTAGATCAGTCCATGAGCAAGAATATACCAATTGAGAGAGCTGTTTGGTTGGCGAAATGTGTAGGAGCCAACGAGCTTCGGTCTTACCGAAGGAAAGGGAATGGTGTTACGGGAACCTTTGCTATCGGCGGAGAGGCGAAATGGATCCGAGACTTTACCGGCTGTGTAGAACAATTTCTTGAAAGTATCGTGGGGACATGTGGAGAGAAAGATTTCAAGGCCAGGATAAGTTACGCGTACGCTAATTCTTTCTTTTCTGCCTGCCTTTTTACTGACCGAAATCTAGGATACGCCTGGCAACTCATTTTCACGTTGAACACTTGTTGGACGGAGACCATTTTATGGATTGGCTCGTTTCATCGATTGAAAACACCCCGCAGGCAAAATTGCCAATGTGGCTTTTAATTACCCAGGTTTACTGGAAAGATCTGCTACAGTACCGAAAATATGGGCGTCGCCTCTCGCTGGCTCTTTTGAATCAGCTAGCTGAGGCAAGAGGATCCCTAATTCTGGCATGGTAAATTACTAACACTTTCAGATTCTCAATCACCCCGACAAGGATATACTGGCTCCCCTGGCAGATCGTCTGAAATCACTGCTGAAAGGGCTGGTGTTATCAAATCCTGATAGCTTCGTGGCACCCAAATTGTGGGCTAAACACAAAGAACTACTCTTGTCCAACCTGAGCCCCGAAGACACAAGATTTGTGTCCGCGGTCAAAGCAATAGGCCGCCGGAATTTCCGACTCATGTCTCCAGGTGCTAGCCAGGAAGCTACCCCTCGACGGTGTTTCATTCAAATTCTGGATGAGACACTTTTACAGCCATTTACAAGCAACCTGGCCAAGGACTGCTGGGGGATGAGTGAAGATAAGCCAATGCTACTTACTACAGTCATAGAATGGGCAACATCAGCTCATCGTCCTGGATTGGCAAAGACCTATGTTGCTGCACGGATTATACGGTCTTGGTCCAAATTTGGCATTGATATAAGCGAAGCAGTCCTCAAATTTCTCGATTCCGAAAATTGCAATTGCGGCCGGAACAAGCCAGACTTCTATCACCTGATATCAGAGTTAGCACGCTCGGAACATTTCTCTACCCCAAGATATCTCCAATGGTTGATAGCTCGTGGTGGCTTTTATGATCCATCCGAGGTCGAGGTGGATGGGCCATGCGTCACACGATTGCTGGCAGAGCTTCCGACTCACAATCTGAGTGAGAGCATGGTTGAGCTCCGAGCAACGCTGCTTGGTCGGGTGGACTTTTCAACTGATGCGGAGGAAGAGAAGACAAGAGACTGCATGGAGCATATGTACAACACGCTGCGTGACATGCAGGCGAGTGCGGACATGGATTTGGAATCCTTTGGTTGCGACACCTCCATCATGGACACGGAAAGTATTGCGAGCGTCAGCCGGACCAGCAAGTCGGAGCTTGGTTCATGGCTCCGACGGAAAGTGCGACTTCAGATGGTACAACCGACGATACCACCACTCGATGGCTGGGACGATTCTCCTATGAAGGGCGGAACATCTGCAATCACTGCTGCAGACTTCAACGCCGTGCGGAAATACCTCGAGCTGATCGAGGATTACTCAATGCTCGCTGATGTGTTGAAGATTGTGACGAGCTCTAACGATGCCGAAGTTCTGGCCTCTTGTGCAGATACCCTGAATTTGAATGTTGGGATCTTCTCTGCTATTGGTGCTCTCAAGAGTCTTTTCGACATTCTCATGAGTCGTTTGCGAGCGTTGACAGAAGAGTTAGATTCTGTCCCGAGGGTACTTCTTGTCTCGTTGGGAGACCTTGCCTCAAGACTGCCAGAACAGAAAGTTGTTGCTCAACAGCTGGCTAACGAGCTAGCTCGTAGTGATAGAAAGACTGCTGCGGATGCCTGCTCACCAGTTTCGGATGGAATGGCACTGATGCAGACAGCAGAGGCCGATTTCACGGATGAAATCGAGAAGATCCTAGCAAGCGGCAATAGTATGGACCAACCGACAATGGAGCGACTATTCCAGCAAATCATATTGCGGCTGGAATCTTCATGGAAGAAGAAGGGCGCTCAGCAGAGGAGCTGTGGGCTACTGCTGACTAGACTACGAACCTTCGACTCTCAGCAATTCGACATTCTCATGGTCACTTGGATGAAGAGGGTACAGCAATCTCAAAGTCGCCCAAGTATGATGCAGACATTTGGCCCCCTGATAAGTTTTGGGTGCCTCTCGCTTCGGGATGTTGTGGTCAGTTGTGGATCAGCCGATGAGAAGCACGAGGCAACATACAATCCACAGGCATCAAAAGAAGCACTTGCCCTGCTTGCTGGCCCGGCAATGCTACCACCACTCGTCATAACTCCCGAAGAAGAGTACCGGTTGCGAATCAAACAAGCCCACATGCAGAACGACTTCCCGGTTGAGACGCTAGCAGTCATTCGTCGAGCGCTAAGAGATTCGCATCTATCTAAGACTGATGCTCTCTCTCATGCCGACACAGCTTCTCTTTTGGAAGCTCGAGCTATGGAGGAGCTTCTCCGGAGTCTTGTGCTCTCGAGTACTCAAGCATTCACAGAGAATCTCGTGGTGCCACTTCTCCAGTCTACCAATCGCGAAATCATTGCTGCTGTCCATCAGCTCGTCGATAAGCTTGTTCTTGCCCAGAGGAGTGACAAAGCTATCACTACTGAGGTCCTATTGAATGTAGCGGACGATCTTTCGTTACCATTCTGTCAGGTTAAGCTCGCCTCGATGTTTAGATCAGACGATACTGCGATGGAAGGCATGGATGAAAGTCCAGCGGAAGGTTTGGAAGCATTTGATGGGGTCATAGAATCAGCTGTGGCTTCAGGAAAGACGACATGGGCAAGCATTGTGCCTCTACTCGATATTTCGATTGCTCGTCACTTGCGACAACGAGCAGAATCTCGATTCCTCGCTTTGTTCCCTTCGCCAAGAAATGTAAACGCGGATGGGATTCCTAGTATGCATGATCGCATCAAACAGGCTGAGAACCTTCTACGGATTGTGGATGCGACATCTTATAGTATCCCGACGACAATATCTCCAAACGCTCAGCTGTCAAGTGTCGTCCCCGAGATCGTCACGACACTCAATGGTATTTGGATTTTACTTTCTAGCTCACAACCACAAGAGACCAGGGAGGCGATAACCTCGAACTGGCTTCCTCTCTTACTCCCATTCATCACGATTCACGTCTCAGCATTCGATGCCACCAAACTAGGGAACGAGCAAAGAGCTAAAGCCATCCTAAAATTGACCGCAATCTTCCTCTCGCTCCAAGCCATAGATACCAACATCCAAGAACTCAAACCTCTCATCGAGCAAACCTACGATCTCACCCTGCATCTCATTGATTGTCTTCCCGACGACGTGCGCCAACAGTGCATCCGTAGTCTCCGCGACACTGCCTCCAACAATCGCGTCTCTTATCTCTTCAGCCACTCAAGCAACCCAACTGAATGGCTAATGCTAAGTCAGAAAGAGAAGATTTCGGGTGTAGCGGGTGGAGGGACGATTGAAAGTCGGCCGACGGAGAGGGAGAAGCTAATGCCGTTTCCGCTAAGGAGGTGGGAGATGCTGGGCGAGCCTACGCCGAATGTGGGGGAGAATGATACGAGTTTGAGCTTGACTCTTTTCGGCGCAAAGAGGGGATGATTTTACTACGCGAAAGCAAGACGGGGAGTTACAATGGATCTGGGTGGAGATGGAGGGATATGTGGATATAGGTGTAGGAATGGGTATGGTAGGATAGATGACCTTATGATATGAGAAATGAGAGACGCGCATTAGAGTGCTACCATTGTAATCACTCTGTCCCTTCAATTTTCTTACCAGAAATGTGAAGGCTACGCTCACGATCATCACCCCTCGCTAACGCCTCCTTTCCTGGGTAAGGTACCGAGGCCCAGCAAGTCGGGGATAATACAACGCATCACTGAATACCAAGACTCAAACAGCCACTGCACACTACAAGACCCAATGTAATTGAAATCCAACTACTAGAAATATTCAAATTGACATTCTCAATCTGTCCTACTTGTAAGTAAAAAATCCTTTATCATCAAGACAAACTCCTTCTCGTTGATTACAGTACCAGCACCTACCAGGCTCTGCCAAGCCTCCGCCGTTAAGTCCTAACCCCGGCATAGATAAAGCTCGACCCCTCCTGCGGCGGCGGATTGATAGCATCATCAACTCCACCGACCGTCGCACAGTACAAGAAAGACCTCGCCCCCAACATCTCTTCCCTATTTCAAGAACCCAGTCCACGCTTTCTACTGAATATATTCATTTCCCTTTTCTAAATACCGCTGTATTACGGAGAGAAAGCAGCAATAAATAAATAAACATACATCAGGAATGGCCGACAACCTGCGCATCCTCGCCGTCCTCGCAGGCGCGCTCCAAGGTCCTGCTGCGCACGACGAGGGACTCGATTGGGCGGAGCCGGGAGCTTGGGATGCTTTCCAGGTGCGGCTAGCGGCTGTGGTTGAGGAGGCTTCTTCGGAACAGGCGGCTGCGATTGCGTTGATGGCGGCGCAGGCGCGGGGATTGGGGGATGATGGTATGTTTTGTTCTTATACTTGTTTCGGGGTTTGTTGTCGTGGGGTGAGGGTTCGGGGTAATGGGAGCGGGATACGTTTCGGGAGAAAGTTCCTTTCGTTGTCTGGATTTGGGGGATGTGGCTAACGAGTGGTAGAGGGGGGGGATGATCAGATGTATGCGGAGTTGGGAGAGGAGGAGGAAGAGGAGGAGGAGGAGGAAGAGGAAGGAGAAGATGGAGGAGAGTTTTTCCAGGTGGAGAGCAGTCCGGAGGAGGAGGAGGAGGAGGAGGACCCAAATTCCGACCTTGATGAGGGCGATGATGAGGATAAGGAGGATGCTGAGGCGGAGGCTGAGAGGGTGGAGGTCTTGAGGGAGTTTGAGAGGGCGAGCGATGCGCCTGAGAATGTTATTGTACCTGCTAGTGAGCACTCTCCCGATATCTTGCTGGCGATTATTCGATGGGTGAGATACTGGATACACTGGGTTTACATGCTTATTGGAGTGTTAGGTGCTGCGAATGGCAGAAAGTTTGATTGGGTGGTGGTAAGGAGGGGGGATTACAGGAGGTTGGTGAGGGTGAAGAATGGGGAGGAGGTGCCAGAGAGACCAGATGCTGAGTGGGCGAGGTACCAGGCTGGGAAGCGGACGAGGAGGGATCCGTGGCCGGTGGTGCCGGCTACGGAGGGGAGGAAGTTGATGGAGGGGGGATATTTTGGGCAGAGTGATGAGGTGAAGGTTAAAAGGGGGAAGGTGGTGGATCCGGATATCGAGAAAACTGAGGCGCCACAGAGAAGGATAAAGAGGTTGGCGATGAGGTTGTTGGAGAGAGAATTGGCGGTTGGGCGTGAGGTGAGGTTGAAGGAGGATAGGAGGCTGTTGGCCCAGGTGAGTTTTCCCTTCTCTCAGAAAATCAAGAATGCGGGAAACTAGAGCTAACTCTTCAATTAGGACATGATACCCAGCGGCACAGCAGACATGATTATCCACTACGACGAACCTATGTACTCTGGTCAATACTCCAACGATGGCAACTTCTTCTTCTCCGCCTGTAAGGACTACAAAGTCCGCATGTACGACACCTCCAACCCTTTCAAATGGCGCTATTACAAAACAGTCGAGTTTCCGTGGGGTCAATGGACCCTCACAGATGCGTCTCTGAGTCCGGATAATAGGTATCTTGCCTATACGTCGATCAAAAGTACGGTGTGTCTAGCACCAACCGATCCCAATGATGAGGGAGATCCTTATATTCTGGATCTGGCTGAGCAAACACGACATAATCAGATTGGGCATATTTCGAGATTTGGGGGCTCGTTTGGCATTTGGTCGATCAGGTATTCAGGTGATTCGAGGCATCTGGTTGCAGGTACTACTGGAGGCTCAATTGTGCTTTACGATATTGAAGCGAGAAGATGTGTTCACAGGATTTCTGGTCATGAAGAAGATGTTAATGCAGTTTGCTTTGCAGATCAGTCTTCACCTCATCTTTTGTATTCGGGATCTGATGACGCGACTTTGAAAGTTTGGGATACGAGGAGTATGGGAGATCGGAGAGCAGCTGGTGCATTCATCGGTCATATTGAGGGTATCACTTATATCGATAGCAAAGGTGACGGCCGTACGTTCCCCTACCTTCACTCTACTTTTCTCCCACACTTCACTAACACCTCCTAGGCTACGTCCTATCAAACGGCAAAGACCAATGCATGAAACTCTGGGACCTCCGCATGGCCATGTCCTCCGACGAATTCACTCGGGTTAAACCGAAACGCACCCGTGTCCAACACAGCAACTTTGACTACCGCTGGAACAAATACGACCCCAACGATTGGCACCAAGACCAATTCGACAATTCGCTCGTCACCTTCCGCGGCCACACAGTCTTAAAAACACTTATCAGGTGTCATTTCTCACCTCCTGCAAGCACAAATTCCAGGTATGTATATTGTGGTAGTGCGGATGGGAAAGTCTATATCTACAATATGGACGCGACCCTAGCCGGGACGGTGGATGTTTTCAAAGCAACGTATCACTCGAGACCGCCAGCGCAGACATTCGATTTACACGATCGAAGCCATACCCCGCCTGGAGGCTGGGCAACCACAGTCAGAGACGTAGCCTGGCATCCCACAGCACCCCAGATCGTAGCGTCGGCCTTCAATGGTTATGGTGGGGGAACCGGCACTTGTACGGTGCATAGTTGGAATGATGGAGCGGAAGCAGACGAAGGAGTCCCGGAAATGGGGGTGAGGGTTAACGAGCGGTTGCAGAGGAGTCAGGAGTTGTACCGGGAGCCGGGGAGGAGGACAGGGTTGCGATTTAGGCGGAGGGGGAGGAATCAGGATCAAGAAGAAGATGACGATGACGATTGGCATTCTGCTAGCTGGATGTGAAGGAAGTAGATTGTATATATGGATGGTATATCTGGGTTTTGTAGGGAGATACGGCGTTGAATTTGTTTGCATTTGGAAGGAGCTTTGGGGAATCATCATCATCATCATCATCATTCTGACTATCACTATAATCATCCAAGGGTAAAATTTTAACCATAATGTATCATCCAGTGCCCATGTTCAACGAGTTCCTCTCCCACTCTTATTCTGTTTACATCAGCACAGCTGGACCTCCCCCGTCTCTTCTTTTAGCTGCTCTCCTAACCCGTCCAACTCCCTCCTTGCAACACCCTCTTCGTAAACCCTCGCATTCTCGAAATCAACCAGTGTGATTCTCACCTCCCCTCTCTCACCTCTTCGCCAACAAGAAATCTATACCGATCCAATTCCCCATGAACAAACCACTCTTATAAAACTTCCTCGCCACCTTCGCACAAGCGCCATATCTTCAATGCTCGCTTTTCTCCCCTCCACCTCAGCAACTCCATGACCCCCGTCCATTCTCAACGAGGTAGCCTATGGAAGCAGGAGTCCACGTCGTTATCCTCATGGTGCTTAAGGCGGTAACGCCGAGTCGGGTGGGAGACTCACGGGATCTCAATATCAAATTGCGGGATCTTCTTCACGGAGGTCTTATTGCCATCCCGCTCAACATCGTACGTGCGTAGATTGAAGCGTCACGCGACCTAGAACGGGATATCGATCTGTTTCGGATGCCAGATGGTCGTCACGGCGGGGAGGGGTTGGAAGAGATGGAGCGGTTGGAGAACTATGGCTATGTCTATTGATTGGCATGGTCGTCTTGTCACTGGGGGAAGGGGGGAGGAGGTAGAGTCGTCGATGAGCAGGGGTGGGAAGAAGGAAGAAGGTTGTATGCCTTCGGCTCGACAGAGATGCATTGGACGCGATTATCGAGTTGGCTTAATATAAAGACGAGTATTTTAAGATATTATAAGGATTATTAATTATATATTTCTAATATATTTCTAATATTAATAAATCTTTATAAGCAATTGATTTATAATAAAATAACTAAATAATATAAGAAGAATCGAGAAGAATCTATATGCTTTATTTGCTTACTAATTTAGCGAGCCCCTTATAGCCTACTAAAATCACTCTTCCGAAGTCTCAGAAGCACTAGAATCACTACTCGTTGGCGGAGTCTGAAGTTGACGAGCAGCTATACAGGTAGAGCAGTCTTCTTGTGGGCTGGTATCCAAATTATCATTGTACGTGATATCGGCTCCCGTGCACCTCCACAGGCATAATGTATCGTCGAGGTGACCCATAACTGCCTCTGAGAATAAATCAGTCCTCCTCAATGCTCAGCACAAATTGACATACTTAACGCAGCTGAGAATTTTGTACTATTCTGTCTAGACCAGGTGAACTTTGCGTATTAACAATCAATGGTACTCTGCTGACACTGGCGTCACACGTCTTGCCGACCAGGCCCTATCTTCACCTCATCGGCGCTTGGAGTGGGGGGCGAGCATACTTCTGAGCACCCTATCTGGATTGAAAGGGAGTAGGCCGCTTGCAGCGAAGCCAGCCTTGATATTCTCTGGCGTGAACGCTATTTTCCTTGCGGGACTATACAAAGAGGTGCTTCTACGCCAGCCACACTTGTCCCGCCCCACCAATCCGGAATAAGTATATTGCGAAAATAGCCTCCATCAAGCTTGAAGCTCGCGCCAATTTCAACCCGTAAACACCGTGAACGCAATCCTTCGTAACCCATCCATTCGAGGATCGCACAGTCATACAGTACATGTTAGCTCATGGCACTTCCACGATTGATTACGATGGCCCCGAAGCAAAGGCGATTCTCTCCAGAAGCAGCTCTCAATGGCAATTTGCTCTTCGCTATGCAATGTCGACTTCACGATTCCCAGAAAGCAGCTATAGGCTTGAGAGACTCCTTTGCCGCGTTCCTTCGTTTCCGGGTGATATCCCGAGTTGTTCTCTCTCGATTGAAGGATATTCTAGTTGGAGATCTTCCGATGACTCATGTTCCATGAAGCGCAAGACAGAGAAAGGACATTTATTCTACCTGAGACGTCAACATCCTACGACGTGTACGATATCTACTTCGGGCAACTTTCGACGCTTGGAGGAAAACCCTAATAACGGTGTCGCTCTACTTGTGCTGGGCTGGGCATATATTTTGAAGGCGAGCCTAGCAGAGAGACAGCATCTCTCCTTACACTATGAGCCGCTTGAAAGTCCTTCTGGATCTGTGAAAATCAAACTCGATTACGCTTCGCCGTAAGAACTTACATGGTGGAAGGCAATCACCGCTCGAGGTTCCGCATACTCGATAGCTGCCGAGCATCGCTACAGTCCATGGGGCATTCTAGTCGACAACCTTAATCTCGCGATTGTCGGTGAGGTCGATGCTACCCACAACCCACCAACTGCCAGTCAGGCTGCATGTTACCTTGGGAGGCTTTGTCTTGCGTACGACCTTGGAGGCCAAAGCTCTGCAGCGCTGGCCGCAGCTCTCAGCATTCCGCTCCACCGCAGTACGACCCCTTTGGGCTCAGTCACGATTGAGCTTCCGCGTCCCTCATTATCAATCCGCTGCGTCGAGCCTCCAGGTCAAGGCGAATACCCATCGGATTTCAGGCACCTTGACCGCTATATGACATTGAGTCTTTCTCCGAGTTACTTTGGGTCTATTTTATGGAGCGTGTTCTCGCAACCAATCGTCCCGTGCAATTTTGCTGGGGCTTGGCTAGCGCCTATTGGTGATGTTCTACGCCCTATTCTCCAAGAAAACAAACTCGAACTTCTCGCTAAAGTTCTATCGTTCACAAAGGCCGCGCCATTATGGCTTGGATTAGCCCTTTGTGGTCCAGGAACAATCATCAAGAGCATTATGCCCTTCCTTGACAAACTCCGATCTTATCCGCATACACACCCTTCCGTCAATGCTGCCGCCTGGACTGGCATACCTCAATCTTTTATGGACTTCCACTCTCCAGGCCCATACATCCAAGATAGGAAAATATCCAGAGCCGATGTCTGGCGTTTGCGCCATGACTGCCGTAAGAACTACCAGGACGACTCCTTCTCTGCGACTCCACAGCATAGGTGGCCGCCCTTTGGGACAATGCGATATGAGGATGTCGAGTTAGAGCTACATGGTCACCTTGACTGTTCACATCAGTGGAAGTACGACTTCTGGACATGGTTACCTAGTGGTATTAGAGACACAGGAATTTTGGATGTCAAGGGGGAATGCCGATTCCCAAAGGATCCGCTCCAGATTCGTCAGGCTGAGATTAAAGCAAGCAGGACTCAGGGGAGCGGTATCAACTATGCTGCTTCAGAGGCGGCCACAAGAAGAATTTTCGAGTGGTGTTCGAGTCAGGTTGAGAAAGGGTTTGGCAATAATAGCATTGTTCGCCGGAACGAGTTCTATCCGACGCTAGATGGTGCTAAGAGTGATACATCTTTCGATTCTGATTCTCTCACAAGGGTTAAGGAATGGAGAGATGCTACCAAACAGCTGCAACGAAATTCTGTCATGGATAAATAAAGCCCCTACATCACCATGATTCCCTCATATTCATTTGCGAGACTTCTTCCTCTTCTCTTTGCTCGCTATTCCTCGTCCCTTATCTTTCGTGGATGTTGCTATAGACGGATTTTCCCCAGAATTATCATAATACCAATATGACTTTCCATCCGGGTCTACAGTAGACATGCAGAATCGACTTGCTGCTAAGTCCCAAGTCCAATCGCTCCATACTCCAAAGTTTTCTCGATGCTCATAATGGGCCTTGCCCTTGGAATCTGTACAGTATCTCTCCCATCTGCTACTATCCCAACTCCATTCACTCCATTGGCTCCAAGCTAGCTTAGTCTCCTTACTTATGTTAGATCTTCCAAATGCTTCTATAAGTTCTCCCGTCTCTTTCTCATATCTTTCTGAGTCCCACTAAGGTGGATCTTCAGAACCCCCAGAATCAACTCGACTATGTAACAGAACGTCAAGCTTCCAGCGCGGTCTTGTGAAGAGGTATGTCACGTGAAGAAATTGAACTTCTGCCTCAGGGATCACAACCAGGGGCCTAAGACTCATGGCTGAAAATAGTGGCTGAGTAAAATATAGCCAGCCGAACAAATACGGATGACTTCCGCAGGTACCTAATTCACTTCATCCCATTTCGTTGCATTGCAGTAACACAAGCAGAAGCAAGGATTCCCCTCATTCGTCACACCTTTGCATCCTGGTGGGGAAAAGACTCTTGAACCCTTATCACGCCTCAAAAGGCTAGGGTCCTGCAGTAGCAAGGCTTAAGTTGGAGTCTCTCAGATCAGTTCACATCAGCAGGGCGTGTACATCGCAACCACCTATTTGGCAGACCAAATCCAACTGCTCAAACTTGTAATCGTGAGCCGCTATTACATCATAATCACTGTATTTACCTTGGTGCTATCCATTCCAGACTTAATTTTCCACCGGCCTCAAGATGTGTTTTATCTACGAGACTACTACCAAGTAGGCCAAAGCTCCCTGCACTTCGGCCTGTACACAGGTGAAACAGGAAACGGAATATTGTGATGATGCCAAAGAAGGGCGTGCTTGTAAAGGGCCAGAGAAACAGTCGGCTGGATCTACTACAAAGCGTGGAAACTGCCAGAACCACAGTTAGTAAGTATATTGATGACTGTCCAATGCGACGATGGGAACTCGAATCAGAAGCGGTATTCTTGAGGTCAGAACTTCTTTGGAATCACTTTCATTATTGTCAATGTCTGGTACTTGGATGGGATCAATGTTATTGTTGCAAAATTCAGTACTTAGAGGCAATCTTGGATAAAAGCGCTGATACTATTGTCAGTCGCTATGATCAATCTACAGAGCTTCCATCTGACCTCTTTCTCTTATAACAGCACCAGTCTTCGATAATTTGCCCAAAGCGGAGCTTTTGGGTTTCAGGGAAATTACCTCAAGCGAATTGAAGTGCCACACTCTCATTATCCAATTCTGGGAATGGAGGTCCTCCTGTGATAATCTCATAGCATATTAAGCCAAAAGCGAAGATATTATCGGCCGGGTTAAACACTGCTTCGTCGAAGTCGTCAATTGCCCGCCGATATCTTAATGGCTGAGTAGCTGGATTATGCGAATAGGCTCTGTAATTATAAGAGCTCGCGTAGGCAAGCAAAGTCGAACTCTTAGCCTGTACAAGGCGCTAGCTACGAACCTTTAATTGCAATAATATTAGAGAGCTAATAAGACAAGCGCATTCGGGGCTATTTTAATGGCAATTAGGGTGGTTTCAGGTGGGATTTTGGGCTCTTGGTTATAACGAAATTTCTTTTACTAACCCTTAATTTTCGATTTTCGATTTTCGATTTTCGATTTTCGACTCTAATATAATACTACTAGTAGTAAGGGCATTACTAGTATTCTTTTACGGCTTTTGCAATCTAAGCGCTTAGAAGCTATAATCCGCGCGCTTAAGAGAAGCTTACGATAATATTGCTTTAAGTAATGCTTACTATAAACTTATAACGACTAACCCTTTATTATATACCTTATATTTATATACTTTCTTAAGAGTAGCCGCTTTATATCTTATAAAAACTATTATTATAAAATTAGCATCTATATCTTAACTCTAATTCTCTTGCTTTTATACTCTTATTAACTTTATTATCTACTTTCCTTTAGTTTCTATACCCTCTTGCTAAACGTATTATCCTAGGGTATACTTATATAAGCTTAGGATAGCTACGACTATAAAGAAAACGATAAAGAGAAATTTAGAAGGGGAATATATTACAAAACGTAATACCACGATTGCAAGTGCTAATCGTGTATTATATACTACCTCTCACCGCCGCTCTCTTTTCCGTAACACACCCCCTAGAGGGCCTGCGCAATTATCTTATAGCCGGTCCTTTGAAATAAACTATGCACTCTTAACTTTACTGCCTAAACTAGTTAGGCTCTAGGGCGAGTTATCTACTATATAGAGAGACGGATTCTATAATAGCAAAGTATAGGAAAGGCTATTCTTTTAAGCGAGGTAATCGTTGAAAACCGCTACTAGGCCAATAAGACAACGCAGGGTTATAAGCATTAAGAGCAGGCAAAGCGAGCAGAAGAAGCCTAAGGCTAAGGTTTATTCGAGGATTTAAAGCTAAGGAAGAAAGGAGAGGAGCTCTAAGAGGGCTTATAGCAGCTTATATATAGAGGCTCTTAGTCTAAGAGTACTAGCGTAGGCTAGGCTAGGCATAGCCGAGCACTATAAGCTAGTTCCTATAACCGCGCAAGCGTTCTATATAAGAGCGCTAAGCTAGCTAGTAAGGCTAGCTAGTACCTAAGACGGTATAATTATCTTATTACCCCTTTCCTTTAAAGAAGCTTGCCTTTAAGCTTCTAACTATAGGCTTATTGTTTCTATTAAGCTTATTATAGTTATCTATACCCTTTTCCTAAGCCAAGAGCCACTTTAGCAAGCTTTATAGCAGTTCCTCTAAATTAGGGTAATCTATATAGAAGTTATAGAGCATATAAAGACTATACTTAAGGTCTTTAGCTAAGTAGTACTCTAGGTCCTTATTTGCTCTAAGCTATTTTACCTTATATTCTAGCTTGCCGCGGCGCTTGCAAATAGCTTTTATATACTCTACTTCTTATTCTTTACTTCCCGAGATTATAATAAGTTCTAGTAGCGGGTTTACTTATCTTAGTAATAAGTTATTAGCATCTTTATATAAAAAGCGCGCGTAGATTACTAAGTAGATATTTATATACTCTAGAAGCTTTAGGCGATATAATAGCCCTTTACGCTTAAGGATCTTAAATAGGCTAACTTATTGCTTAGATAGTTTCTAGCTTAGACGATTATTAGCTAAGTGCTTTATAGTTAGCTAGATATTATCTTTAACTTTAAAATCGGGCTTATAGTAGTGCTTATTTGCTTGCTTAGTCTTTAGTTCCTGCGCTCTTGCTATAATATCTTATGCAACTTTCTAGCTATCTTCTAGTTGCTTTATATATTATATTGCTTCTTAGAAGAAAAGCTTCTCGCGCGCTATAATAAGCGCTTTTAGAGCCTTTTAGTTAAAGGAGCGACGGGATAAGTAGTCTTATAAGAGCATAAATAGAGAAGTGCTAATTAAACTATATAAAAGCATAAGCTAAGCGTTATCTAGCGCTAAGAGCATTTAAGACTAGTTAGTTTAATAGTAATTAATAAATAGTTATAAGCGCTAGTTAATATATTAGTTTAAGTTCTTTATTTACTTATTAGTTTATAGGCTATTAGTAGTAAAGAGCTTAACTTTAATGCTTAGGATTATATATAGCGCGTTCTAGAAGTTTAATATAAACTATAGTCCTTAGTCTAAGACTATAAAGTCTAAAAGATTATAGTAATAGTATATAAAGGTATAATAAAGCTCCGCGAGTTACTTAGCAATTACTATTTTATAGTAAAGTATAGATATCATAGCTTTACTTAACTAATTAATAAAGATATAGATATTATTATATCTATTTTTATTAAGTAAAAAGCTTTTAAAATTAATATAGATATGCTATTAAGGGTATTCTAGCACTAGGAGAGTATAGTAAAGGCCGGGCGTCTTATCTTAAGCATAGCAAGCCTCTTTATATATATAGTAATTATAGATATAGTATTCTATATTAGCTACTAGGCTATACTAGTAATAGCAGGGAGTAAGCAACTATTTTATCTTCTTAGCTAATAAGTAAGCTAAGGAGATTTAGGCATAAGCCTTATATATAAGCTTTCATCGTAGCTCTTTTATATCTAGGACTACTAGCTAAGTGTTATAAAGCAATAGTTTATCCTTAATAATATACTTATTGCCCTCTTTTACTTTAGCTTTAGTCTTAAGCGGTTCTAGTAAGAAATGCTCCTTATTCTAGTAGATAAGCTAGTTAATTAAAGTAGCAGGCTTTATAAATGCAAGTTTAAGTTATAAGTCCTTAATAACTTCTAGTAAGATTTAATTTTATATAAGCAAAGGTTAATATCAAAGCTATTCCTTAAGCTATATTTAAGGATTAAGGTCTTATTCGCGGCGGGAAAGAGCATTAGCTAGCTTATTTTTTTAACTTAAGCGGTATATAACTTATATAAAGAAGCTAGCTAGTAGCTTACTTTATTAGGCTTAGCAGGCTATAAAGTTCTTCAAGCTTATAAAGTATTCCAAGGCCTTATAATTAATATATACTTTAACCTTATAAGGGCTTCTTTAAAGCTCGGCTTGCTATTGCCTAAGTAATTAGATAATCGCTAGCATTTCCTTATTATAAATCTTATAGTTTAACTTAGCTAGTACTATAGTCTTTAAGAAAAAGGCTATAAGGTGCTAAAATTAGTCTAATCTAAGCTAGGAAAGCATGCTAGCTACTACGCTATCGCTTGCATCTATCTTAAAGCATAATTATTAGGTAGGGTTATAGTAAGCTAGGATTAAAGCCTTAATTAAGCATTACTTAAGCTTTTCGAATGCTTGAAAATAGCTCTTATCGAATTTAAAGTTTATACCTAAGTATATAAGCTTAATTAAAGGCTTAGCGATTCTTCTAAAATTAAGTATAAAGCGCTAATAGAAGTTATAGAACTTAATAAACAATTAAATACCCTTTACTAAGCGCGGGGGAAGCTATTCTTAGATAATCGCTATCTTCTCTAGATTAACTTTAAGACCTTTAGTAGAGACGATAAATCCTAGGTATTTAGTATAAGTTATATTAAACTTATATTTCTTAATATTAGCCTAGAGGCTAGTAGCTTATAACCGACTAAGAACTGTTGGGATTACAAGGCTAAGTGTATGCGCACATGGCTTAGTCTAATGCTTAAGCAACGATATAATATATATTCGTCTTATATATATCTCTCCCTTAAGGAAGAAGAGTACTACTATCTAAATACTAAAAGAGTAGATAGCGTACAAAGCACGCTAGTGCTATAACTTGCGTTAGGTTTATATAAGAGTAGATAGTCCAACACTAGCATATAACGCTAGTATATAGACTATACTAATACTAGAGCGTATAAGGCTTAAGCGCAAGCGCTCTTGCACTTATGTTCCAACAAGAACCTTCTTAATATAAGCCTTATACTTTAAAGGGTCCTTTAAGTAAATTAGAATATTATCTAAGTAAGCGGTGCAAAAGATATTAAAGTAGTTAAGTAAGATATTATTTATATACTATTAATAAGTAGCTAAGCCGTTTATAAGTTTAAAAGGTAAAACCTTATATTTATATAATCTATAGCGTATATAGAATGTTATAAGCTCTTTAGAATCGGGGTATATCCTAATCCTATAAAATGCCTAGCAGATATTAAGCTTAGTATATACCTTAGCCTCGTTTAAGCATGCTAAGGTTTTATTAATAAGAGGGAGCGGGTACTAGTCCTTCTAAGTAATTTAGTTAAGCTTATAAAAGTTAATATAAAAGCATAGTAATCCATTGGGTTTCTTTATAAATAGTACTAGCAAGCTTTATAAAGCTTAGCTAGCTTTAATAAACCTTTTATCAAGGTTTTTTAAGAGGTATTTCTTAATAGCTAATAGCTTAGTTATACTTTGCAAGTAAAGAGGTTTATAAGAGAGCTTCGCATTAGTCTCTAGCTAGATCTTATAGTTATAAGAGTAGTATAAGGATATCTTATTTAATGCTACCTTTAAGAATATATCCTTATAGCTAGAGTAAGCTTTCGGGAGCTTTATATTTACTTTATCTTAATCTACTAGAGTATCTTTTAAAGCATCTTCTCCGCGGCTTGCAAGTTCTCTATTAATCTTATAAAGACTAACTAAGAAAAGCTTATTCTTATCTTAGTAAAGGTTTAAGTAGAATATAATAGCGCTAATCTTATAAATATTAATTAGCATAATCGAGCCTTATTTAGTAAGGGGTAGAAAAGGCTTCTTCTTCCTTAGAGTATAAGTATGCTTAGGGGGCTAACTTGCAAGGTCTTAGTATATGCTATAGTAGCTATTCCTAAGGTCTTATTTAAAAGAAGGAGCGTAAGTTAATAGTCGAGCCGCTTAGGCTTAAGTTAAAGGGAGTAAGCGTTCTAAGATCTAGCGCTTAGCTTTCTTAGTAAGAACGGGGAAAGGGAGTAAAGGTAGCTCCTTTCTAATAAGGGTATTGCTTTAGCGTTTAGCAAGTCGACGAGCCGATTTAAAGGAAGCTTAAGGACTATAGTTAATAGAGCATAGCTTAGAATGCTTAGAAGGAGCTTATAAACTATAGTTAATAGAGTATAACTCTTATAAAGAAAGCTATCGACTATAGTCTATAAAGTCCTTATTGCTATCTATTAAAGCGTTAAGTGCTAGAGGAATTAAAGGGGCTAGGGGAGCTAGTAGGGTTATAATTAAGTTAATTATAGATTCTCTTTTTAAGATAATTATAGTTATAGCGCAAGTTAAAGAAAGCTTTTTTATAGCTTTAAGCTTATCTTCGCAAATTATACTATAATCTTGTTAATATATATCTTATTAATAATCTGCTCTTAGCTTTATATCCTAATCTTAATATATACTAGAAAGGGGTTTAAGAATCTTGCAAGCATAAGAAAGAGTAAGAGGGAGAAAGCTAGGCTAGTCTAGCTAGCGGCGCCTAAGATTAGGCTAAACGTTATAAAAGGAGAACTACCTAGATCTAAGGATTAAGTTATAGTTTCCTAAGTTAAGGATTATAAAGGGAACCTTAATTAGCTTATATTTATCGATTGCAAATATATACTTAATATAATAAGTAACTAATTTGCCCTTTTTACTATTATAGCCTTTAATCGTAATAAGCTTATCTAATGCTTAAAGGGGGGCTTTAATAAATTCTAATATTACTAAAGCATAGCGCGTATTAAAGAAAGAGAAGCTATATACTCTTATATCCGGGAAAGCATAGATATCTATAACTATAATTCTATTTAAACTTAAACTATATAAAATAGTAAATGCTATATTACTTATTAACTTCTATATATTAATTATATTAATTAAGTATGCTATGCCTAGGGTAGAGACTTGTCTTAAGCGTTCTTATTTCCCGACTCTTTATTAAAAGCTTTTTCTTCTTTTAAAAGCATGCTTTCTTTATTATCTTGCTTTATTTTATAGAGGGCTCTTAGCTATTAAGGCTCTAAGTAATCACAGATACGATAGCTTATCTTATAATAGTTAAAACACTAGTTTAGCGTAGCAAAGCATTCCCTAGAAGGAATAAGTAAAGTAAAAGAGGTCTTTAAAGGAGGGGATCTCTAAAATAGTAGAATATATGCTTAAGGGGTTATTTTATAAGCGGGCTTAGCATATCTAACCGCTTAGCTTAACTTAGGAGCCTAGTAAAGCTTAAGCAAGGGTCGTTTCTAAGTATAGCGTTTAAAGCTTATAAGCTCTTTATTAATACTATTAAGAGCTTAAATAGCTTGCTAAAGAGTAGTCTAATCCCATCTTTAGATAAGGAGCTTCTTTTAAAGGTTAGTATAAAAGCATCTAAAAATATTATCTAGCTAAGTATTTAGATTAATTCTAGCATAGTTAATAAGATCTATAAAGCGGATCTTAAAATCGCGAAACCGCTTATCCTTAGCCTAGCGTAACTATAAGTATAGATTATAAGCGTTAGCATGCTTATTAATAACTTTAAAGCAATCTACTAAGTGCTTAATTATATCTTCTACTATTTAAAAGGCTATAGCATAATTACTAAGGTATAGCGTTTTAAGGTTCTTGCAAGTAGTACCTTTAGTAATAGAGAATATATAGGCTATGCGGTAAGCCTTTATAAGGAACTAGTCTTTATTCTAGATTAACTTGCTATAAAGTTCCTTGCTTTATAAGGCAAACGTAGGCTTTAAACTATTATTAAGCAAGTTTAGATCCTTAATCTTATAAGAGCCTCTTAGAGAAGAGTCTCTTGCTTAGCTAAAACGTTTAAAGTCTAGTTTAAAACTATATAGCGCGGGAAAGGTTTATTTTACTATAAGTTATATGCTTTATAAGCTTACTCTAGAAAGAGGGGTAAAGCGCGTAGCACTCTAGCGTGCTTATCGTTGCTTCTTTTCAAGCTATTTAATTCTAGCTAAGAGAGCTTCGGTTATAATAGAAGCTTCTCGCGTTTTGCCTTTAGATTAGCGGCTAGCATAGCTAGCTTTAAAGGGAGAGGATTTAACCGCGCTCTTTTAAAGAGCTATTTATAGCTTTTCTTAAGTAGTTAAGGTTTCTCTAGTTAATTAGATCCTAGCTAATACCGCGCTAATAACCTTCTTTAAAGGCATAGTAGCATAAAGCTCGCGAAGCTCTTTTCCTTAATCTATAGAGAGGGTATAAGGGGGGTAGAAATAAAGATTAATAGTCTTCTAGGCTAGCAAACTTGGGGCTAAAGAACCCGTGCTTCTTAATTCCATAAGAGCAATCGTATATTATATATTATAAGCGTCTTGCTTATTAAAGATTATATTGCCTTCTTAGGCGTAATAGTAAGCTTTAAATAATAAGATAATACAGGGTTATAAGCATTAAGAGCAGGCAAAGCAAGCAGGAGAAGCCTAAGGCCAAGGTCTATTCAAGGATTTAAAGCTAAGAAAGAAAGGAGAGAAGCTCTAAGAGGGCTTATAGCATCTTATATATAAAGGCTTTTAGTCTAAGAGTATTAGCGTAGGCTAGGCTAAGCATGGCCGAGCACTATAAGCTAGTTCTTATAACCGCGCGAGCGTCCTATATAGGAGCGCTAGGCTAGCTAGTAAGGCTAGCTAGTACCCGAGACGGTATAATCGTCTCAGCCGATATGCTACCGCGAATAGCAAACTATCTAGAAAAGTCGAAGAACGTAGTAAATTAACGAGTAATATATACTTCCATTGCGCTATCGCGCTACCGGGCTTATAACTATTACAAAACGTGATACCATGATTGCAAGTGCTAATCGTGTATTATATACTGCCTCTCACCGCCGCTCTCTTTTCCGTGACAGAATAGCGGGGCTATAAGGCTAGTAATAGGGTTTAGGGAAGTAGTAAAGGAGGAGGAAAGGGGGAGAGAAAGATACGAGAAGCTTTCAAGTTATAAGAGCATTGCTCCTGTGACGATCCGTCACCCAAGTCATATGACCAAGGGCAGATCTGGGTTTGCCCTCTGGCGCGGTTAATCTTTAGGCCGACTATAGGCACTTGATTAGTTATTATAGCGAGACAAGGCTAGGACAGGGCGCGAGGCTAAGGTTATATACTTCGAGGCCTAAGGCCAGATATATATAATAGTAAGAGGCTGTTACGAAGTAACAATTGCACGTGTCAGCTAGGAGCCTGAGGCTCACTTACTAGCGGGTAAGGCAAAGAACTCTTAGTAGTGACTTAGGAGAAGTTATATAATAAGGATAAGCAACTACGCAGGATCGCTTATTAGCCAATTATAGGAGGACCTTAGAGGACCGCTAAGGTCTATCTAGGTCTAGGACCTTGGAGGACCGCTAAGGTTTATCTAAGTCTAGAGCAAGAAGGTTTTATATAAGCTAGATAGTTTCTTTACTTAGATAAGAGCTTTGTGCTTAACTTAAATTAATTATCTTAACTTATAATCGGTAGCCT
>JAPZPB010000585.1:0-21759 GCA_037952635.1 Bryoglossum gracile | reverse complement strand
CCCATTACATAATACCCCCGCACCGCACAAATCCCCCCCCAACCGCGCCCGGGGGGCAAGGCCACCCCCCCCCCCCCCCAAGATGTCATCTCTCTGCTCGCTACTAGATGAGGGAAAGCATCCGGGTTTCCATTCAAATGCTACCATAGAACTTAGGGATGAGGGCTCGTGCTTGTTGTATAGAGGTTTAAATTTCAAGACTCTTGTTGGCCGGTGACTGGAAGTTAGACTACGCTGGGAAGGCGATTGAGCTCTGGGAGCGAGGAGGGAAGCAAAGAGCGTGACCGGCATTCAAAACGCTTGTCTCTGGAAGCGATGGAACTTCATCTGATCACAGAAGTCACCTCAATAGTTAGTAGCTTTGGCGAGCAGTTGACCAGTCAGCCCAGTTCAAGTGGAGATGAACTGTGAGCCCTCTCAAGACGGAGTTTTGGTTCTCCGATATTTGTCAAGAAGCGGCTTAGAATGAAGCTTGTGGAGGCGTTTGGCTCGGCATCATGTGAATGGAAACTGGAGATTGCGGGGTATATTAGTTGGGCTATCTCCAATTAATACTTGGACTTGGCTTTAGATTTTTTTAGATATAGCCCACAGGACACAAATGCACTGCTGGCCTGTCAAGAACCTTGCATTTGAAAGCAACACTTATCTTTAACAAAGGCCACGATAACCTTACAAGAATCTTCAGCATGAGCTACTTCAATGACTGCCAATAAACATGCTTGTCAATGTGGAATTGAAAATCTGCGGAGGTTGGAATCGTTGGATTTTTGTTATTCCCAATCGGTGCGAAACCATAACACACTTAAGTATCTATTAATTTCATGCCCTAAAATAATAATAATAATTAAATTAGGATTCTACTTGCGATTATATATTGCCGAGCCGCCACAAAAGTGGACAGGGCTCGTTCGCTCGCTTCATTGCCAAGGATTTTCGACTGCATCTCTACTGCTCATCGAAACATCTCTCTGTCTATTGAAAATTAAGGAGGCCTCAGGCGCATATCTCCACGCGATGGCTTGCCCATTGAGACCTTATTTACCTCTGTGTATTTCAAGATAAAGAATCACAAGTCGAGCTCGAAGTCGTACCCCGACACTCATCGGAAATCCTCAAAGTATTTGAAAGGTGTCGGATCAATTTCTCCTGTCAAGTTCTCAGCATCTGCTGTCAAATTTTCTCGAAAGCTTTCTATGAACTGCCTTGGTTCTTCTCGCTTCAGATACATGAATACATGTTAACTTTGCTTCAAATTCCCCTGTTCTGCTTCCGCCGTACCAAGTAACTGCTCGCATCTATTGCTTGCTTCCTTATGTGATCGTTGAGTTTTTTTCGTCTTACCGTCTATAATATACCAGCAGAGTTGAGTTGAGGAGCATATGTCTAGATTCGGTGATGAGAGATATTGAGCCTTGTGCAATTGACTTACCTCACACCCCAATACCTGCCACTCTCCTCCCAGGCTCCCTGCACTGTTTCCCCTCCTCTTATATGACCCCTCCAAGTTAGTTCCGCCCTCGACTTAATCTTTCGATTCGATTCCCTCCTGAGTGTAGGAATTAGACTCGTTGTCTTAGGTTGAGAGTTGCTGTCAAGCCTGATTTTAACTTTGCTCTGAGAAAGGGTACTTCATGGATATAATTCGGAGAGTGAAGAGAGGCGCCGTCGGGAAAGGCCAGAAAAAGTTCTAATGACGTTAAGAATCACACATCCTCTTTAGACTATGCTTAGTTGGGTTGGGTGGGCGCAAGTGAAGCAGACTGCTAAGACGAGGCTTTCATCTTGCGTACGAGTTGCAACTTGGCGATGTTTAGTTGCAATATTTTGCACTGTAACAGGGAAAAAATAAGTGTGGGAGAGAAGAGATAGTTGGAAGGGAGAAGTGATTCCGGCTGTGTGATGAGAGAGGGTTGATGTGGAGTGCGTGTAGACGTCACAACTCATCATGAAATTCTCAGAAAAGGACAAATGGCTTCAATTTTAGTAGGGCTCAACCATACGAACACTTGGAAGAGTACACTGCCTGCCTGCACTGTTCGGGTTGATTGTCAGTTACCTAGTCACCTGGCCGCGCTACCTTTCTTCGGCTAGCTAGCTAACACCTAGTACGTTCCTTCCTCAACCGTCCTTACATCTCTTACAATCAATCTCTGCTTACAATCTCTTCGAACAATACCTTCTTATACACACTCGATTCGTAAATATCCGGCGCTATTTAAGCCCCGATAAATATCTCGTCTTTCAACTTCTCGAATCCGAACTCATCACCAAATAATGTGCACTCTAACGACCTACGTCTTCCCCGCTTGCTGCTGTGTCGGTCGAGCTGAGCCCGCGACTTGCCACCTCTTTAATACAGGTCGCTTCAGACCTTTCTCACAATGCCCAAACTTCAAAAAAATCCAAAGAACGATGGAGGCAGACCAGTGCAGCTCCCGTCGCAACTGCCCACTCGGACCTCCCGTCGAGAATCAAAAAAAAGAAGTTAGTCTAACTCCACGCCAACCTCCACCTGATCCTCACAACGCATCTGCAAAGAACGATAGATATAGGGGTAGAGAAGAACAGATTGTTGAACCTCAACCTGCGCCTGTTTCCGCACCCCGCAACACATCTACAACCAACTCGGAACATCATCAAGTCCAAGGACACCATGCTCCACACCAACTTGCATCTACATCTGCGCCCTGCGATACAACTACAACAAACTCAGGACATTGCCAGGTCGAAGGCCATTATGCTCCGCCTGTACCTCCGCCTCCATGTCCGCCTCCACCCACACTTCCACCCCACCCCACAACCATTGTGAGCTCTGAACCTCAAAAGGAAAAGGAAAATAGCCTCAAACCTCCTCTTACAACTCCAGAACGCACCGCAATTTGGCTAGAGATGGAAAAAGGGAAGCAAAACTGGCGTGTCGGTCTCGCGGCGGCATCGACGAGTCAAAACGGACAGGCAGCTTCTCAACCCTTCACTCTGGCCCTCAACGAAACGTCTCTAATCGCAAAACGCCATAAGAGTGCTAAAGAAAATGGAGTAGCTGGTCTCCAGTTACAAAAGCCAACTGGAAGGAAGAGGAAGATTGGGCAGGATACGGAGGGTTTGGCATGGGAGACTGGAAGCGATGGTGTGAAGTTGTAAGCAGTTGTGGATAAAGGAATAAAGCCGCGCAAGCGGGCTGGGGAGGGGGAAGTGGAAAGATAAGTCACATAATGGAGATAGAGAGCGGGAACAGTAGATAGATACATTAATAACTCCCCCCCCCCCGTCACGTCTATAAATACTAACTTGCCTGCCACCATCTCCAAATAACTATTCCTAAATCAATGCGCTCTGCCAGCAAGTAGAAAGCCGTTGTGGACGAGCTGCAGATTTGAGTGGTTTCGGTTTATGGATCTTCGGGTTTCTTCGAGGGATTTGGAATGCTGCGTTGGTGTTTGGGTGGCACATGTGACGGGATGTAAGAGGATAGATGACGTGGGCGACCCGAGGCGAAACCTCACCTCCTCCTGATATCAGCATCATATAATCGATCACATTATCGTCTGCAGTTACTTTCCAATTTATCTCGTATCGAACTAATTGCCTTCTTCAGCTTGCCCATCGGATTGTTACATGTTGGGTAAGCTACCATAGCGGTGTTGGGGGTTCACCTTCGGTTACTTCGTTAGGCACCTAATGGAGCTTACCGGCCCAAAACCTATGCTCACCTAATAAAGACGGGCCTTTGATAGCCAAAAGACTTCTTCACTTCTCTGATGTGGTTATTGTTTAGGATCCAGGGTTTGACTTGAGAGGTACTCGTAGCGTAAGCTGGGGCAGGAATACTTGGAATTAGAGAGACTTAAAGATCCAATCACGTGATGCAGCTTAGATGTACTCCGTCATCAGCCTGGGATTGTGGCTATTGTATCACTTTGCAGCCGAGCGTTATCATTCGAGGATACTAATATATTTGTGAGAATGAGAGGGAAAGCCACTAAGGGCATCGTCTGCCAATTTTAACATTGTACACATAGTAAATTCATCTTAAACTCTCCCCCTCCCTCTAGTATATCTGTAAAGACGACCCATTTTCCTCGCAGAAACAATGCCACAGCGCAATGGTATCGCCAAGCTTCTTGGGTTGAGGTTTAACGGCTTACCCAGAGCTTGGTAAGCGCCCTACGGTGAAGTAGGCAACTTCCCCATAGGACTGAATGGGTTGTACCCACAATTTGAAACCTGCCTTGGCTGGATAACCTTTAAAAAATTCCTCACAGCGTTTTCCATGTGTATTTCGGTCCCTTTTATATGACCATAACCGTGAGTCGAAAGCCGCTGAATACACCTACTGGGCAGGAATTACTCAGGATTTGTGAAGGGCCCAATTGTGGTGCCATTCCTTGAAGATCTCTTTGAAATCCCAGGGACTAGCTACTATCTCCAAAAAATAACCGTATGTACTGCAAAGCAAGGTAATAAATTACAGTACAAGTCAAATTCTGTATTCATCACTTGGAACCCAGTCGACTTTATGATAAAGCGGAGGTCATGAGTTCGTGAAGGCCAGCTATCAATGCCAGCATCAAAGGTCCAGTGGCTCGAATTCACCAACTCACTTGAGAGTAACTTGCCTGCAAAGCCTTGTACGTAGACTTCTTGGAGAGCTCTGAAGGAAATATTTGGTGCTAATTAAAATTATGCCAGCAGGTACTCCCGACGCCCTGGCCCGGCTCTTCGATGCTAGTATAGTCTCGTCAAGTGCCGAACCCCACACTAATGGTTCTTGCCCATCTCCCATCCAAGCCGAGAACGCCTAGACACTCGCCCTACTCAAAGTCCGTCTGCTATCTATGACTTCTATATCGAGAAAGTGTTTTGGTAGAGCACAACATGCAACATGCGATGGATATCTATGATACTAGTCAAGGACCCTGGACAGCTAGAAGCTCAGGTGGCGTGACCCACCTAGCACTTACCTCTGAAAGGTCTAGTTTGTGTGTAGCTTCTGGCTATAGCCGTGTCTTGTTCGAGCTGGGATATTTTACCTGAGATATGAGAGTGAGTAGCTAATGGAATTTGGGGATCTGAAGCTTTGGCTTTGAGAGGCACAAGCGGGTTGGAAATTTGAGACACTTTAAGCTTCTGATGTAAAATGCGAGAGAGAAAAAGCGATACGTAGCAGCAAGACTTTATAAAGACCCCAAACATGCCAAACTCTTTCTAAAGAAAACGACAAAAATGTATAACAGATGTCGGCAATCATAAATTTATAAAACTTGCAAGATTTGGGTATCACATAGAAACCGTCCACTACCTTGCTTAAATACTCATATTAACTCAAAATTAGACCATCAGTATTCATCCCAATGCCTCCTAATAATCGGCCTTGCCGGATCCCATGGCCCATGAATCTCATTCTTATATTTCTGCAGCCCAATGAGCCACCAACTGCACCCACCCATCGCCAGCCCCGTCGCCAAGACTCCAATCACCACTCCCATCAGTCCGCTCTTCCAAGGGAAGTCCCAAATCCCATCGCCATCGCCGCCATGTCCGATGATAAGACCGACGCCCCCACCGGCTCCGACAACAAGCAGGCTAGTGAGAGTGACGTGGCCGCGCCAGGAGCGGACACGGGCGTAGCGACGGAAGACGGGGAAGAGGCCAAAGACTTCGATGGAGAAGAGGGTTAGGGAGAAGACTTGATTTGTGCTTGGCAACCTCGAAGCTAGGACTGTAGAAGCCATCAAAGCGGCGTTCGTGCTGAGACTTGCGGGGATATTTTTGTTTCCAGCGTTGAGGGAAGAGGATGAGATGGCGGGGGTGCCATAGTCGAAGAAAAATATGTTAATGGCGAATAGGAGAAAGGACATGGCCCAAATGGAATCGGATGAGGTGGACCGGGTTAGGGACTTGAGGATGGGGGAGAGGCCGAGGAGGGTGAAGTAGATTAGGAGGGCGGATTTGGCGGTGCTGAGGCGGAGGGATGTGCGAGGTGAGAAGGGGGTGGAGGAGCCGGGGGATGGGAAGTTGGGAGGGGTGCGGGGGATTTGGGTGGTGGAGTTTGAGGAGTAAATTGAGGAGGCGGAGGCGGAGTGGGAGTGTCGTGCTATGAGACCGCCTGGGTTGTTGAGGTTTGAGACGGAGCTGGAGGCTGAGCCTTCTTGGGGAGAGGAGGTGAAGATTGGCGGGGAGAGGGAACTCTGGGATCCTACCCACCAATCCCACACCACCCAACCCAAGACTGTAGCAGCTGATCCCCATCCTACTACTGCCACCGGTGATACGCGTTTCTCAAAGATCCCAACGAAGCAGACCACGAATATTATAACAGAACACACATGTTGGACAATCACGGTGGAGTCTGCCACCAGCGGCCAGAAGTCGTACGGTTGAAGTCGCGGATTGCGCTGTAGATGTTCAAGAAAAGTATTCTGATCAGTGTAGTTGTCGGGATCTGAAATCAATTAGTGAGTATCGTTCAATTGAGACATGAATCTTACAGGATTGCTTCAGCCATAAGAACTTAGTCCAAGGTTTCTGTGGTCTCCTGCTTCTGCTTCGCGCTTCCTTCTGCCTACCTCTAGCAGCCAGCCTCGAAGAAATTGAATCTGCCCCATTCGAACCATTCGTCATGCGCAATTCTTTTTGTAGTTTTGGGGCCGCAGATGACTGCTTGCGTGGGGGTGATCCTTGGTAGATGGCATCTTCGGGAGTGAGGAGAGAACGGCTTGTCCCTAGGCGGTTGTGGTATGGGGGAAGAGTCGGACTTCGAGTCAGAGGAGGTGGGAGAGGAGGTGTTTCTGTTATTATTGCAGCAGTTGGAGGCGCCGGGTTGGGCACCATAATTTGGTGGGAATTGTCATAAGAGTGAGTGAGGTCGCGCAAGAACGAATTGTTGTCAGCCTCGGCGATGGCGTTGGTTGAAAGGTGTTACTTCGGCTGCCGTACCTCAAGGCTGAACTTCTTGTTTATGGCCGTTGCAACTCGTTTTAAGTTTCAACCTACATCTTTTAACACCAGATATATATAGTACTATTTGCCATTCAACCCCCAATCGGCCAGATTTCAGCTTTCATTTAGTCTCACAGCGCTGTTGGCAGTAGGTAAGCCAGCAAGACCTTCAACCACGGTTGGAATTTAGGAGCAACAGTTGTTGGGGTTTGGTAATTGTGATTTTTTTCATTCGTGCTTTCTAAGTGGAAAAGTTGAGGCTTCTTGTTTTCTTATTTCTCGTTGCTTCATATCTTCATGCTTTCAAGACTTTGTCCCCAGTATAAGATGGTTTCTTGGACTGGAGCAGTTATCATTTTGTTGTTGAAATGAGAGCACTGCCAGAACGTGGTGAAGTCACTCTAAGCATTGTGGTTTTCATCCTTGCCAAAACAATTAGACAGGATAGTCTCTATTCTTGGTTCGACCATTTAAAAACAGGCACAGAGATTAAAGCCTCTCATTGAGGTGCAGTTAGGGGAAGATATAAAGCGACATGATTTTATATTGGGAAGTCCTGTCGGGGTTTCAATGGACGAATGGATCTAGTCTTCCACATCCAACCTAGATACCATCTCATTAGTACCTTTGTATAATCTCTGGATCACTGCATATCACACAGCATGTGCGAATGGTTGAAGCTTCCCCTCACTTGATGCGGTGCGAAGGGGGTTTAACAAGTATTACAACACAACGTCGAGCTTGCCAACCTGATCGATAGCAATGCATTGTACTGTACAGGTAACAGCTGGCTAATGATATTGATCATGTTTTATCTGACGGTTGCTCTTTTATTTCCTCAAGGCAAGTCACTAACCAACTGCCTCGCTTTGATTTCCACCCCAAATTACCAATCTGACAATCAGCTCACGGCAGCATAAACTCCCTTGTATATTTCCTGCTCCTGCACCTACAAATCCAGGCAATGAACCTACTCCCCTCCATCCTCACGCAATTTTTCAATTGTTTCTTCTCCTTTCCGTCTTCTAACATCTTCAGCACCGCCAGGCCTCTTCGTCGCAGTGCTATTGAAAATCTTGAATTACGCACGTGACTGACTCCCCTGAAATGTGAGACGAAACGAAACTGGCCGGGACCCCTGGGGAGATCTCTCCTCTCAACAGTACTGTATGGAGAGTGTTTCAACGACGCATCTCGCGATGTCGCCGAATTGACCGAGGACTGCCGCAGGCCAGTTCCAAACGGAGGAGCATTTGGGTTTATGTTCAGGAACGGCACATTGTTAAACTCTTCAAGTCGGAAGGTGGGTAAGGGCTTTGAGGAGGCTAATAATTCAAATTACGAGGGAGGTTTGGATGAGGAAGGTGAGGGAGGTATTGTTCTGATCGTGTACGAAGTGACAAATGTAATTGGAGCGGGAGAAACCCAGATCTCCATCTCGTGAAAACGGGGAATGGCCTCGTGTTCAGGACTCGCTGTCTGCCAACTGTGATTAAGGCTGGGCTGACTTACAGTACAGCAGCATTTTCTGTGGGGCGCATGACAGCTTTGAATCCCTCTGTGGGGGATTCTTCGGAGCGAAGAGCAGAAGTTATGCCAGCCACAGCCAAACACAAAACAAAACAAAACCTCTTCAGTGATACAGGAATGGAATGATTCAAGTGTTTCAAGTGTTTCGAGCAGGGCAGCCAACCATCAACAGCCGTGCAGCCGATAGACAATCAGAAAGCGATTGAATGTCATTTGTTCGGCTTAGCTGTTTCAACGAGACCTGTCTCTAAGTGGATGATGTTGACATCCCTTGTTGTCAGTGGTCACTGGTCTCCCAGCAGTCGGGTGTTCCTTTTTTCCTGGGTCCCCGGGCCTGGGCGTGCATCACTGCATCAATTTGCTTACCATGCAGGGGATCTCATCTCGGTGTCTTCTGGTCCAGACGTGGAATAATAACCGTATTCGTGCCAAGGCCCAAGTCGGAGGTCAATATCAAGCTAGGCACTTGACGGCGTCCCAAGAATAGTCTCTTGTGACATTCCGTTCGTACGTGTTGTCTAATTGAGATGATTCAGATGACTTCCAACTTCTTCCAACTTCCAAGTACAGTGCAGCACCCATATATTCCAATTGGGGAAGTGGAGAGAAAGAGCAGCAAGCAGGACACGTTCTCCATTCGTCTTCGTTTTGTATCACGCACGTTCTTCTTGGGCATTTCTAATTCGAGGAGAATCAGCAACTTCAAATCCGGACCGCGTGCTGTGTGGCCAGAAGGCTGAAGCCATCTCAGCTGTGCAGTAAAGTGTTGGTCTACTTCCCCATCAACTACGAAGTACGACTACAGTACTACAGATTACTGTACAGTACTTGCTTCATGCGAACGGGCATATTGGGTTGGGGGAAAATACAGTAGTTCCCAGAGGCCTGGAACAGGGTGAATGCTCTTGGCAAACTTTCTATTTATTTCAGGCTGCTGCCTAATGGGATGAGAGGGGTAAGTTGTTATTACATTATTACCTTTCGTACTCGTAATGTACTGTAAGAGCAGGCAGTTGATGTTGAATTGAGTAATCTTGTAATCTTACAATAGCCGCGTTGTTCTCCAGGCCCCTAGCCCTATCCCAGTGTCCAGCTTAATACTTATCCTGTACAGTAGCTCAGGGCAGCGCTGAAAACGCTTTAGCATTCGCCTCTAGGCCTATATCGGTCGCTATTATTAATAACCGAATAGGGCAGCTAGGCTGGATGACGACTAGCTCTAACCCTGATCGACGGCCCTCGCCCATGGCCCATCCCCAATACACATACACATAACATAATCCGTCTACCAAGTACTTCGTACTTGTAAGGTAAATGCTCAGTCCATCCAATCCCCTGCCAGGAACAAAACTAGAAACGAGTCTCCCCTCGCTCACTCTGGGGCTCCATGTCACATCGCGGTCAACTCAACATGCTTTGCCGCGAAGAACAGTCAGCGGCCAGCATGTATCCTGGTAGGAAACGAGCTCTGACTCTCTGAGTCGCTCCGAGGCCTGGGTCCAAGTCAATTGCAACAATCGCAACTGCAACCGTAACTGCAACTACAATTGCAAGTCTGCGAGTACAGCAAGGGTTCCCGCACGCACGCACGCATGCATGAGTTACACCCGGAAAGGTATCGTTTGTGCGAGGAAGGTGTGAAGCTTTAAAGGCACAAGTAATCGCTCCCTCTTTCTTTGAGCTACTGTAGTCCACCACTACCCGCGACCACCTCTACCTCCGCATCCGTCACCTCGCCCATATTCTTTCTTTCTCGACAAAGGAATAACCGAAGGACAAAAGGTCCTAGACATTCGTTATACAGATATCAAGGGTCGAGGTACAGAAGAAACAAGGGACATCTTCAGTTGTTGAGCACGGTGGTTCGAGCCAACCTCACTTACACTCACCTTTCCGGTTGAATACCTACCAATATTCTCACCACCTACAAACAAACCCCACACCTCAAGATGAAGCCAACATCACCTCTATCCCTCATCCTCTTCCTCCGCCTCGTCTCCGCCGCTCCCCTCACCAGTCTCCAAGACCTACACATCCCCGCCGACTGCCATCGCACCTCCTGCCTACCCTCGCATACCAATACCCCACCAACTCGATTCACTGATCCCCATTTCCCCTCCCACCAAATCAAAGAACCAAGTTCGCATATGCCAACAGAAGTCATCAACAATGCCCCCATAACACCACCCTCCTACATCTCCCCCACCAAAGCGCTCGGGGCCCAAAGACCTCTCTCCTCCACCTACCTCCTCTCCCTCATCAAATCCAACCCCGCCTCCTCGCCCTCCATCCAAAAAGCCCCGACCGAAGACATCTGGTCTGAAACCCTTCCCCTACCCGCAAAACCCACATCTGCTCTCCCCGGTCTACGGAAAGCAGATGCCGCAAGATACTGGGCTTCATTACCTGAGAAAGATCCAGAATTAGATGCGTGGAGACAAGAAGTGGATCTCAGGAATAGGATAACGCTGTGTGGCCAAGGGCACATTCTCACAGAAAGTTATTTGAGGGTTCAAGGCACTTATTTGGCGAGTGAATATGGTGATTTGATGGTTGTAGGAATCGTCGTCTTGTTCTTGGCTGTGGTCGTCGCAATGGAGGCCGCAGAGAGGATTGGTGATTTGTATGTTCCCATTTCTCTCCACAAACTATACAATGGGGGCAATTTACTAATGGACTGAATAGGACATCAAGTATCCTTGACACCCGCTGCCGCAAAGGCGAAATCTACCTCGAAGACGACGAGACTGCGATTGATTCCTCCAAACGCTTCTACCTACAAGCTAGGCCCATTAATCGCCACGCTATTAGCACTCGCCAATTCGACGAGAAGGAAGCAAATTCAGACTCCGAATCGGATTATCCGGGGTCGGAATTTGAGGATGGGAAATATGACAGTGACGCGTTTGAGAAAGTCTAGTAAGCAAAATACAGTGGGGCATTTTCTCGAAAGTGTTCTTCTTGGCGGGTCTCGGGACGCATTTTGAGACTTGATGGGATGGGTGAGAGGGAGGACGTCTAATATGCTGGATAGCGTTTTTGCGCCTTTATGGCTTGGCATTCATGAGAATGGTATTTGGCGTCTATTCATGTGGGCAAGGAGTCTGGCTGGATGGCATAATGTGGCGTTGGTACTTCTTGATTTACCTCATCTCTGATTACGAGAGCGATGGTTTTTGGTTTACAAGACAGAACAGAACTGGAGTGTTGAGAAACAAGGGCGGCCCGCGGGTCAGCGAGAAAAGACTTAAATCCTAGAATAATTCAATGTTGAGTTCTTTCACACTTGAAATTTGGAAAGTGGTGAATTTGTAGCAGGAGTACAGTAAGTGAGTTTAGTTTCTTTTTCTAATTAGACAAAGAAGAGCCAGCAAGTGCCAGACTTATGCACAAGCTTTAGGATGAAAGTACTGAGATAAGTGCCTATCTTCTTTTATTTTGTCCACAACACCAATATTTCGAAAGTCTCTACATTCCGTAACCCTCATCCCCAAAAATACATTTCACGCACAGCATTTATTTCAGGGAATTGGAAAAAAATGTCGAGAGCGGAAATACTTGCATCTACGAAGTAAGATATTCCAAGTATCTCCGTTGTGTCTCCGGGCGGGAGTCTCGCTTAGCCTCGCCAAATCTACCCATCAGTATCTCAATTACCGTGTCTCACCCCTTTTCTTAGCTGCTCGACTTCTGCAGCAGCTACGTGCAATGCGAGGCTGTGGATGCGGGATGGGTGGCTGAGGTGGGGGTCAGTTGGTTGGTTACTATAAATGTTTTCGAAGGACTCAGAGGTATTTACTTTATCAGCCTCGATCTTGATTTTGAGAAGGTAGAGTAAGGAGGGTTTCGAATGCAAGGAGGTGGGAGGTGACTTGTATCTCATTACCTTATTCTATGCATTGTCGCTTTAGCTTCGTATGATGGAGAAGGGACTGAAGGGTATAGTGGTACTGTACCTGATTCATGAATGCTTTCTTTCCTTGGATATATGGATGGCTACGCATATTATTCTAGATTGTCTATTTATCGCGTTTTTTCATATTTTTCTTTGGCCTGGCTCTTACCTTTCTCTGCCAGCCACAGGTGCGTCAACCGTTGGTAAGGCTCCGCCATGATCGATGCTATCAAAGTTGCGCATATACTCAGCAACGACTCGGAGATCAGTGGGTGCGAAGTCTTGGAAATCTTCAGAAGCAGCTAGTGTTCCTTTGATTCCAAACGCAACCATTACCCTCATAGGCAGTTATCGAGGTTGTCCACCGAGAAAAGTAGCGATTCTTTTAGTTGCCTTACACCTCTCTTTCAACCTCCTATCTCCAATCTTCTAGGCTTCTTCCTTCTACCTTCTACCTTCTACCTTCTATCTTCTACCTTCTACCTTCTATCTTCAACCTTCAACCTCCATACAACCCTCCAGTTTAACCTCAACAACTGAACTTTCAACTTCGAGTCAAGGATCTTGGAGCAAAGCTCATTCAATCTTCTTAGTAAGTGCAGTATTTCATTTCGTGTGTCTGCGGCGCCATTGTGCATTTCATATTTGACTTAAACTAGCTTGGCAGAAAAGTTATATCATCTTTGAATGAAACTCAGTTTCGAAAGAATTTCTTCTGCGCTGTGTATTGTAATCTGACATTTCCTCAGCTTCATCCACTTGCAACAAACTTACAATGGCAGTCCACAACTGCTCATTTTGCAATCAGCCGCCAACTTCTTCTCACTCACAACATATGAATTGCGCCAGTTACAAAAATGCGCCTATTATTGCACTGCGAAGTGCCAAAGAGACGGTTGGCTAATACACAAGTTGATCTGCAGTCAATTCAGGAACATCGCTGTCGAGAACCCCCGACCATTACTCAGCTACATGCTTGGAATACACTTCGCGGAATCCGAAACAAAGCCAAGACTTACATGGGTTACAATTTCCAGGTCTGAGGAAGACTATCCGGATGTCTCTGAGGAGCAGGAGCAGCAAGAGATGAAAGTGGATGAAGAAGATGACAAGATTGCTATCAAATCTGAAGCTGAAGAAGGTGTTCGGAAAATTCTTGAAGTTGATGGCAATGGTGACGTGAAGAAAGATGATCAGACTGATTCTATGGACCTTGATGCTGGAGCAGATCCGAAGATGGTGACGACCTGCAAACTGAAAGGGGAAGGCACTCTAAATGATGAGAAAGACAGCAAAGCTGTCGACTCTGACTTCAAAAAGCTAACGAGGATCCATTTCGAGAGGATGAAAGCGATGCAGGTTCAGAATATGCCAAACTTTTACACAGGGTCGACTGCCGCAGCAAAGAGCTCGTGAGAGTTGCAAATGACACCTTCAACTGGATTTCGGTGGGCTCCTATTTGAGGACGAGTCCAATCTATCGAGATTCTCAACTATTTCGACTTAACGCCGTTTAAATTTGTGCCATGTCAATTGTTAGATTGGCTACAAAGACAACCTACGCGTTCAAAATATGATGAGAGGGGAAGCAAAGCAGGAATATAGAGGACCTCTTATTCTCACTGGTGATCCTAAAGCCATGTCAGACTCCAAAACATATCAAGGTATTACACCAAGCGATCTTGGAGCTGTTGCTGTTATATGAAGCCGTTACAAAAGAAAAGCTCAGAGATCACGGGTTGAGAAAATTATAGTTGAAGAGAAGAAAGCTTAGGGATGGATATTTCGCTGCAGACCACCGGAGAATGAGCTGGAACTCATTCTAGTACAAGACTGAAAGGATTGAGGGAAAATTTTGGTGAGTGGAATGATATTGCATTGATTTTGAGGAGGCATATTACTAGAGCCTTAGGAAAGGGGGGCTTTGATGCAAGACCAACTGGCCTGGTACATGGTTTCCTTAGTTTTCCGGAAAGGGCTGCATGAAAGTAGGGCAAACGCGTGGAATTTCAAAAATGAACAATTCAACGCATTCTAATTATGTGATCAAGTTCTAAGAATTTATTCTGAGCCTGTGAGAGCATGTTGTACTGTACTACTCACCAAAAATTTAGGTATTGGGCTTTAACTTGATCCCCCTCTTCCTGAGAAATGTCCTGGCAACTAGTAGTGGAAACACTTTCTACTAACCATCAAGAGGTTCCTAAATAAACTCAGTTATTCAACTCACGGATCTCGAAATATCATTCTCCGTTTACAACCCAACTTCCGTTCATAGCATTAATAATTAAAGTCAAATTCCTTCAAAGGAGCCGGTATATAAACAAGGTGATAGCAACCGAATGTTTACCTCAGTACTGTCCAGTTCTACTGTGCCAAAATTATCAACTTTACATAAGTATATTCAGGGGGACAAAGCTAACTCCTAGGGAGCCCGAATAGGATCCCTTAAAAATAAAATGCATCCTTCAATTTCTCTAGAGAGATTCTTCTGACATAGCCCTAGCTCTTTTTTGAGGAGAAGGTACCCCCATGCCTCTCCCAAATCTTTGCGTTTTATACATCTCTGCTAATAATTCGGGGAGAGGGGTTGAGGGTTTGATCTTCATCTCCCGAATCCCAATCATCCCTGTTTATCTTTGCCAGGCCAGTACTAAAAGAAGCTCGCTGACTTCACCGATTTAAAATTTAATAAGAAATTCAATACGCTATAAAATCTACTTGAATAATACTTCAATCAAAGCCAGATCTCTCGCTGAGACCCGATATAATTCAAACCGGTATTTTGCAGGCCAGATGCATCCCTATGATAAGAGTTTTTTTTACAAGGGCTTATATGATGATTATAACGTCGATTACTGAAAATAGGGCCCAAAGGCCTTCATTGAGGTGGCATATCTGACTTTGAAGGTTAAAATATCACATAGCGTATAGTACGCGTTTAAATTTCGGCTAAATCCCAGAAACTTGCCGACGGGGCACTACTATATGAGACCAGCGCAATGCCAATACCTTCTCAACCACCCGCGTCCTTCTGTCTCCAACACTTTACGCTCTTCGCCACTAAGATGAACTCCATTGCGCAACCACTAAAGATACTTTCTATGGAAATTTCTTACAGAGATGAAAGCGAGTATCGTCTTTTGATTGGAGACCGTGTCAGATATCTTTCCATTGCTGCTCGAACACTACCCACCGACACACTTCGCTTTCTTCCAACCCTACTTGACGCATTACCTCCCCTCGACTGGCACAGGGACTGGACGATCGCATATATATCGCACAACTCCCAGAGTGGCGAGCTGACCGTTGAGTTTTCAGAACAAAAACTGGCCGGGGTCCAAGGGATATGGCATCCTCGCACCATCGACTGTTTACGCTTAAAGCGAGTCAAGCAAATCACGGCCGCGGCATTTGAAGCTTCTTTTATTGAGCCAGACCCATCACTATTCCCATCCACGTTCATCGTCAAAATTGCTCGCTTTGAGTGGGAGATCCCGCGGCTTGAGCGTGAGACGCATGCCTACTCTCTGTTTGAGGGCATCGGGCTGGCACCGAAGTTCTTAGGCCACGTTGCCGAGGATGGTCGAGTTATTGGGTTTGTTTTGGAGAAGGCTGCAGGATGCGACGCTAGCATCAAGGATCTGGCAATATGTGAAGCTGCTGTCAGACGACTTCATAGCTTGGGCTTGACACACGGGGATCTCAACCGCTTTAATTTCATTGTTGGAAAGTGCGACGTTAAGTTGATCGACTTCGAGAATGCTAAGGTGGCTCAAAATATGGAACTCATGCAACGTGAAATTGAAGGGTTGGCGAATCAGCTAACGGAGGAAACGGGGCGTGGCGGTGGATTTGGAAGATAGGCATGGGGAAATATGGACGCTTCATGAACTCTGCGGGCTAGCAGCAGCCCGAAGGCGCATCTGGGTGCCAGTTGGAAGTTTGGATGGTTGATAGCCAGTGGCAATGGCAACAACTGAATGTTGGGAACGGTTGCCTTGGGTGCGGCCACTCGCATCGGAGCTTACTCTCGAATTGGATACTGTTAAGGCATGTGCTTTATGCAGCTTATATTTTGTTGCTTTAACTGAGCGCTAGGGTGGGTTCTAATAATTAGATATTGCTACTAGCAATAAGGATGATGGACTCTGGACAAGAAATATATAAGCCGGTCTCAAGCTCTATAATATATATTTCTCTCCCTCCCAGATAATAGGTCTTACCTATTGTGAGCCTTCCGAACTCACCAAGCTTAGAAGTAATGATACTGACTCATACTAAGAAATCAAAGCCTTTGCTTCAAAACCACCAAAACTTCGTACGCCCGAAGCAACAAAAACAGACCCCTCTCAAGAAATAAATAGAGATATTCATCTGGTAAAGCTCTGCCTTAAATCTTATTCTCAAATTGATGCTGATTTGAATATCAGATACTTTAGCTATGTGCGAATCTAAGATGATCACATATCTATGCTCGTGAGTGAAAGAGATGGAGTTTGTTCAATGTGAACTAAGGCGAGGCACCAATGTCAAGTGCAAACCGATCACAAAGGTGCCAGAAAAGCATTCTGTGAATTATTGCAAGGGGCACCTTGTCAACCCAACAGCGCCGAAGAAGTACTATTCGGATTCTGAGCCAGAGTAAGAGGAGGCGGAAAATAATGCGAAGAGGGGGGTTGATCGACGAAGGAAATGGGCCGGGAAGGCATTTTCTGTAGAGTTTTTGATTAGTTGTCCATTACTGTACCAGTTCAAGAACTTCGTGTTAAGGGCTTGCTTTATTGGCTGGGAAACACGATCAGGTTTTAATTTCAGTATGACATGATAACATCCCTTAGGCCAAAGCAACCCCCTCGACGGATCTAGTGAGATTTGGTAGCACGACTTTGTCCTTGCAATAAAGACACCTATATTTCCTGTGCTTGTGCACACCACTGAAAATGTCGTAGGAAGCCTTCATGGGAGTATACACGATCTCGAGCCTTGCAGCGAAGTCCGTTCCCTCTCGAGGCGACCAAGTCCATTTCAATAGCAAGTTGGGAACCCTTGCAAGAGACTCCGCGTTGAATTGACTTGCTACGGTCATCGAAATATGGCAGAACGGTTGCAGCCATGAATGTTTCGATTGTCCCTGGTGTTCCTACGGGTGCAGTTCGTCCATTGGCTGCCTGAGCCTGAGATTGAGAGTCTGCAACAACCTCAACGCGTCTCCTCCGCGACACCTCTTGAAAGGAGTATATCCCTGGTAGGGTATGAAGTGACTATACCGTCTTTCGCAGCAATTTCAGCCCGATACCACGACGTTTGGCCGCTGATGCAAGTGTGCTTGTGCGTAACTGGGAAGCTGATTTCAAGCACTCGATGCAGCACCTCGTGCAGGACAAGAGGAAGACGAAGCCGCCAAAGGCGCCACAAAGGGAGCAATTCTCTAAGCAGAGGGTGGCGAATAACTCTGAAGTCGATGTGTATCGAGCATGTAACGCATCTAGGCCATATTGAATGATGGGTTGGTAGTGGCGAAGTGCTCCAACAATGTGCCGGGAGCGTTTGTTGACTTGGCGGAAGTGGAATAGGGATCTCAGGTCCAGCGCAAGACATATCTCGTGAAGAAGTTCGAGAGGTAGGAGGTCCATATGCCCCAGGCTTGCGGTGGGCACCTGTGGAAAGGGTTGCGAGAGTGATTGCCGAACTAGCTGGGAGTCGGTTGGATTGAATCGAATGACAGTCAGGTCATAGTCTCGTCGGTGGTAGGAGGCGGCATCGACAATGACACTCTTGTGATGTTCTTCGAGTATAAATTCGGTTTGCGAACGCGTTTTGTCTTGCATTGTCAATTGAGGTGGATGTTAATAATGGCTTGCGCCTCGTGTTGACCTCAATGCACCTTAGGCCTTGGTGTTAAGGCACAAATTGACCACATACGACCACTACAACCCCAATCTAAGGAGAACTAGACTATCTCTTCACTCCATAAGATCTTTAACAAAAAATGAGGTTGTTTGTAATTTAGTATTTTCCCTTGCAGTCTCAGTTGATATGGCAACCTGCAGACTTACGTTGGAATTCCCATTGCTTCATTGCTTCAAAGGTAGTCTTACCACAGGCTAGTCAAGCCTCCTTCGCTTAGCATGCCAAGACCTGGTCACCTAGCAACGGGCTATAGGGAGCAAGCCCTGAAGGAAAATCGATTATAGGGGCATCTCCAGGCCTCAAGCCCTAAAGTCAGAGCTTGAAGGATTGTTTATACACTAAGACTATAGTGATTGTTTTTGCTAAGCCAGAGGGACCCCTTTGCACGTGCAGGGAGCCTTCGACTAGCGTGTGGTAAGTCTTTTGGGAGGTACGCGACTACTAAGCGGACCGTCTTATTAAACAGGCTCGAAAGATCTAATACTAAACCATTATCTAAAATATACCAGCAGGCTGGAAGGTAGCGATGACGTCAGTAATTGTCTTATTTCTAGAAAGATATTTGAAAAGATATAAAGGAATATATTTTACGATTTAGTAAGGCCAGACTAAGAAGGTTGGACACCCTAGCTTCGCATAATTTTTAAGTGATTTTGCTTACATAAGGTGGAAAGGATACTTCGTATAACCGATTCGCGAGGGGCTGAGCATGATCTGGCTGACTAATCAGCGGGCTCAGGTTAGAGCAGCCCTGCTAGGATCCAGAACTGGAAACTGACTTTGGTGAGTTTAAGGTTCGGCGTAGATGATAGTAGTTATACCTACCTATTTTTCAGTGAGTTGAATAGGTCCTTCCCCAAACAAGGTTAAGTTGAAAGTGGCCCATTGTTGTTTCATCAGTTCAGTCGCTTTACCTTCTTAATACAAACCTCATCTTATACACATCTAATAATTCTCGGGAGTATCTTACAGTAGCATTTATAATCCAACACCTCAAGCAGTAACAAGCACAATACCAATATGTCTCGTATCAGCTGCACACTCTGCAACCGCAGCCCCATGGGCACTGAAATAGAACGCAAGAAATGTGCCAGTTGCCAATGCGCATCCTATTGCTCAAGAAGGTGCCAAAAAGCGGACTGGCACACCCACAAGATCGTCTGCGACCAATTCAGAGAAATCATTCACCAAGCCCTTCTGCTTCCCATCGCTTGGCGATCTTCCTCCCTGTCCACAATGAGAAGCTGAAGGTATTCTGGCTTGGGATCGTCGAACACGGGGAAGGAGTACCGGACGAGCCTGGATTTGGGGCTCCTGAACTTGAAAAACTCATTGGTGGACCTTTTCAAGCGGGCATCAACCATAAGAGACGCGAGATCAACGGCTACTTGGAGACCAAATACCCTGATCTCCAACGGTATGTGCTGGATCATAAGCTATCCTTGTGGCAACTGAGCACTACCCCCAATGAAGGATCATTGAACAACCAGTGCGTTCTTAATCTTGCGAATGGGAGTACAAGATTTGACTTGAATGGACCCATCGTATTTCTCAGCCAGACCAGAATATCACTTGACTCCTCTGGATCTTATCAAAACGTCAGTCCAGGAGACTTCAGAGCTTTGGTCGACTATCTCCGCTGCAGCTTCATGACTCGCCAGCCAGAAAACAAAAATACGATAATTGGTGTTGTGATATCCGGTGATGGAGATGCATACTTCAACAATAAGCGGCAATTCGTGGAGGTTCAAATCCGCAAGACACACCCAATATTCAGGGACACTCAGCCCACGCAAATTTCGCTCCACATGGGACTACCGCTTCTTGTCCGCAAGAAAGACCGGCCCCTTCCTACCTGGGCACAAAGAGAGGCTCGGGAATTTCGAGAGTCGAGAGAGAGACAACTTCAGGGTTCTCAAGAAAAACCTGGCATCGTCCTGGGTCGAAACATGGCAGCGTACTTCCTACTTGTGAAATCCAACCCCGCAGAGAAACTGTGGGGTTTTCCGGAATTCTCAAGTACTGTTTGGCATTCGATGGGTGGAAGTATCTTGGTTGTGCGCCAGGATAGGGTGGACCTCAAGGCTCAGCATGTGTATGCATTGGCGTATTTCTGCAATTTCAATGTCTTACCTGGAATGGAATCTCTCTGCAGAGGCCAGCTCAATATTGTGATAGTATTCTAGAGGCACGGGAAGAGTTCGTGGATAATGAGATTTACCGGGAGAAGTTCGAGATTGTTTGGAAGGAGCTTGTCAAGGAGAAAGGAAGGCTGGTGATCATGCTTGGAATGACATCAAGTCTCCGTATCAGCGACACTGGCCCATGGCTTTCATCATGGCGGCCGCAGCTGCAGTATCTTATATCCTCTTTCGACTTTGGATGCCAAGACGCTCTGGATAACCATTATTTGGATTTGAACATTCAAGGGAGCAGGTCCTCGGCAACGAGCTTGCGAAGGAATGAGTGACGACTAGCATGTCGCCAACTATTCAGCGATTTCGTGAGTGAACTCTCAAATAGCGACAAAAAAGCTTAGAAAATTCCATTGAGCAAAGAAATATATTTCGACACTGTGACCTCCTCCACTGTGAAGTTTATTGCCCATTTCCAACTCATCATGCACTTACCACCCCATGCTGCTGAGGCAAGACCCGGTTTCCATTTCCCTCAATATCTCTCGGCTCAAAATCCAAAGCCCCGAAACCAAACTTCGCAACCTCCATCCCATAATTCTCAATCACCCAATGAGCCATCATGTCCATTCCAGCACAAGCCCCCGCAGCAGTCCAAATATTCCCATCAACAACCCACTGTTTCTCCACCCAGTGCACCTTCGGGCTCATTCGTTTAGCCAGCGACAAGGCCCCATGGTTTGTGGTGGCATTCTTGCCATCAAGGACACCCGATGGCGAGATTGCAAGCCCTCCAGTACAAGTGGTGAAAATTCCCTTGCCAGCTTTCACGTGAGACTGAAGAAACTTTTGAAACCGGTCGGAGATCTGATAATTAAATGGGTCTGGGCCTCCAACAAGGAGGTAGTCAAGGGGAGGACAAGTATCGCAAGTGGTGGTTGGGAGCGCTTTGACACCTGCGGTCAGTTCGACGGGGTCCATCGTCTCGTTGATGTGGTGGAACGTGATATCGATGGATTTTGCGGTCAACCCCTTGGAGAACTTAGTATATGATTTCATAAGGAGAATGGGATTTGAAGAGCTGCTCCTAAACACGCTCTCAAGATAGGCTCTGGAGACATGCTCCTAAGTCATGTCTTGCCGCTCTCGGCGCGTTTTATGGTTGGGGAATTTTTGACTCACGGCTGTACCAGGGAAATCAGCTTTTTCATACCCGGAAATGAGAGCCTTTGAGCAGGAGGAGAGGATGTCGAGTGGCCCAGCCACATCGATGACTTGATAGGGGACCATGAGGATGCCGAGGTGAATGGGTGCCATCGTGAGAGTCGGGTGCTGATGTAGAGC